>JAKSZT010054399.1:15075964-15202020 GCA_026826555.1 Tolypeutes matacus
ATCTATCTATCTATCTATCTATCTATCTATCTATCTATCTATCTATCTATCTATCTATCTAATCTGCCTGCCTACCTACCTACCTACCTACCTACCTACCTACCTATCTATCTAATCTGATTTCTAAACATTTGTGAGTAGGTTGCACAATTCATTATCCTTGACACTTAGTACTTCCATGTATTATTTCCTAAGAACAAGAATATGCACTTATGTAATCCTATTAAGTACAGATATCAAGTTCAAAAATTAAATAGTGATATAAAGTTTATTTCAAGTTTTTCATATATCCCAATAATTTCCTTTTGGTTATGCATTTTTATTTTAGTTTTAATTTTATTCTACAAAATTTAGCTACCTATTCACTGTAACTTGGAAATTTTGAAAGGCTACTATCAAAATGGGAAACAAGTCTGGACATTTTGTAACATTGTTATCCATCCAGCCAAAGTATACACTCAGTGGCTCTAACTTTCATCACAGAATTGTGCAGAAATTGCCTCAGTAAAACTTTGGACATTTTTCTTAGTCCAAAAGAAAAAGTCCCCTACCCGCCTATTATTGACCCTTAGCATTGATGTAGTACTTTCTTTGACATTGATGCAAGAATATCGCAATATTGCTGTTAACTATAGTCCATCAGTTATATTGATTGCATTTTCCCATGTATCACCATATTCTTACCATCTTGTAATAGTGATGTACATGTGTTTTAGCTCAGAGAAGAACATTCTTGTATTTGTACTATTAACCACACTCCTCATCCACCTCCGGGTTCACTATGTGATTCAGTCCCTAGATTATTCTCTAGCTTTTTTTATAACAAGGTTACTTTTATTAATAATATTATTGGGTTTTCTTTTTTTTTAATGCTTTATTGAAGTATAATTCATATATCATAAAATTCATCCATTTTAAGTGTACAGTTCAGTGACCTTTAGTAAATTTAATAAGATGTACATCCATTACCAATCCAGTTTTTGAACATTCTTATCACCCCAATACAATTTTGTCTACCATTAATCTCTGCTCCCACCCTCAGGCAACCACTAATCTACTTGCTGTCTGTATAGATTTGTCTTTTCTGGATATTTCATAAAAATGGAATTATACAGTATGTGGCCTAATGCCTAAATAATTTTCTGCTTTTTCCCTCCACTTAGCATAACATTTCTGTTTATCCATGTTGTAGCAGACATTGGGATTTCATTCCTTTTTGTTGCTGACTATTATCCCATTATGGTTTTCCATGCACCAACCAATTGATGGACATTTGAGTTGTTTCCAGTTTGGGGTATTGTGAATAATACCTTGAAATGTGCAAAACTTTGTGTTATACATCTACTCTTATGTGGATATTCTCATATCTAAGGAAGAATTGCTAGATCAGGTGGGAAATTTATATTTAAAGTTTTAAGACACTGCCAAATTGTTTCCCAAATCATTTGCACCATTTTACATTCCTAATCAACAATGTATGATGAAGACTTTAGTTTCTCTGCATCCTCACCAAACCTTGTTAGTGTCTGTCTTTTTTATTGTAGTAGGTGTGGAATGCTATTTCACTGTGGTTTTAATTGACATTTCCTTAATGAATGATTTTGAGCATTTCTATTTGCTTATTAGCCATTTATATCTTCTTTGTGAGATGTCTATTCAAATCTTTTGCCCATTTAAAAAGATGAATTGTTTGCCATCATATTATTGAGCTATAAGAGTTTGTTTTACATTTTAGATACAAGTCCTTTATCAAATATGTGATTGAAGATATTGTCTCCTACTCTGTAGCTTGTCTTTACTTTTTCTTAATGGTGTCTTTTGAGAAGTAGAAGTTTTGAATTTTGATGAAGTATAATTTATCAATATTTGTTTTAATGAGTCATACCCAGTAGTGCTTTTTGAAAGGAAGAAAATTCAGTTGTAATGTGGATATCTGAGAAGCAGTAGCCTTTCGTTTTCATTTTGGTATTCATGAAGATTGCTCAACTTTTGTATATAAACGTTCAAGAGGCCGTGCTATTCTGGAAACGTTCAGAATGATGTGTACCCGTAGAAGCTATCACTGTTATCAAAGCTGGCTTGCACGGGAACCAGTGGATGACATTTTGGCAATTCATGCTTTGTGTAGTTTCTCTGACAGCACAGTCTCAAACTCAGCTAATGGAAATATCCCTTGAAATGAATGACAATTTCCATGGCTCTGTGGAATGCTGTTTTCCTGAGGTTATTATTATTATTATTTTTTTATTTTTTATTTTATTTTTTTTATTTTACCGGGAGGTCCCGGGGATCGAACCTGGGTCCCTCCATATGGGAGACAGACGCCCAACCATTTGAGCCACATCCATCCCCTATTATTATTTTTTAAGATGTATAACTCCAAAATATCAGGGAAGTCCTAGGAATGTATTGCTTGTCCTACGTCTAACTTCCCTGCGAAATTTTCTGGGCATAAGAACCTCCTTTTTTTTTTGAGATTTATTTTATTTTAATTATCCCCACTCCCTCGTTGTTTGTGGTTGCCGTCTGCTCTCTGTGTCCATTTGCTGTGTACTCTCTGTGTCTGCTCATCTTCTCTTTAGGAGGCACTGGGAAGTGAACCCAAGACCTTCCATGTGGGAGAGAGGTACTCAATCACCTGAGCCACCTCAGCTCTCTGGTTTGTTGTGTTTCTCATTGCCTTTCCTCTTTGTCTCTTTGTTGTGTCATTTTGCTGTGCCAGCTTGCTGCTGCCTGCCGGTCATGCCAGGTTGCCTTTTCTAGGAGGCACCGGGAACCAAACCCAGCACCTCCCATATGGTAGGTGGGAACCCAATCACTTGAGCCACATCCACTTCCCATAAGAACCTCTTTAAGGGTGAGGACTTAGGGAGTATTACCTATTTTGTGGGTAAGTGGTAAACCTGGCTGTTTGTCCTCTATACCATCAGAAATTGTGTGACATAGTGTGTCAACTGTGTGACAACTGGACTATTGTGGTTACCTAATTTTGGAAGGTAAGTAGCATGGATTCTTTTCATTGGCTTTTCTTTTTAGGGCAAAGGTTATTCTCTCTAGAAATTAATCAGCAAATATTTATTGAATACATATTGTTTGTGGAAGTATCTATATGAACTCCACCCTGGACCTCTCTCCTGAACTCCAGATTTCTACATCCCCTATCTAGTCAACTTGAATGACTGATGGACTTATCAAAAACTGAGCTCCTGACCTTCCTCCCCCCAATTTTCTCCTCCCATGGCCTTCTCCATCTCAATTTTCTTTCACACCCATATCCAACCCACCAGCAAATCCTACTGGCTCTAAACGTAATGTGAAATCCTGGAACAGGAAAATGACTTTAGGGGAAAACTAATGAAATTCAAGGAAAGTGTGGAGTTTAGTTAATAATAATGGATCAACATATGTTCATTAATTGTGACAAATGTACCATTAGTAATATAAGATGCTAATAATAGGGGAAACTGAGTGTGGGGTATATGGGAACTCTTTGCACCTTTTCTGTAAATCTAAAACTACTCTAAAATAAAAGTTTTACTAAAAAAATAAGCACAGAAGCAGCTTCTGCTATCTCTGGCTTCCTAGGGCCTGTGGTTGGTTTCTTGGAGCAGAAGGGATGGCAAGTCTGATTTTGTTGTTTTGACAGTGTGGGTGGAGGGTGTGGTTGAGTATGCAGAGGGCCATACACATTGTTTTTATTTGGAGGGAATATTTGTCATCTTATCAATAATTTTTAACTATTTAATTGCACCAAGAACTCCAATCAGTTTAGTCTTTTCAAAATAATTTTGTCAGAGAACTTATCTTTAACAAATGCATAGTTTTGCTCAGTTACTCGTCCTAAGAACAAAGTTCTCTAATCCTAGAAAAATATCAAAAGTTCTGTTTTTTAAGATTGTGCTGTAGTTCTTTATGTGCTACTTAAAATGGAAAAAGAATTGATTTAAAAATTTTAAATGGAATACATTGATTTAAATAAAAAATAAGTACTTTGTTTTTTTAAAAAAAAAAATGCAAGAAAGCACTAAAAGCTGGGGTTGGGTTGGGGAGTACTGGGGTCAGCAAAGGCTCCAAAGAAAACTTGAAAATTGGGTGGGGCTTTGAAGGCTTGTAGGACTGTCTGTAATATCAGTTACCCATTTTCAGGCAATCAAGGTTTCCTGCCACTTAAATAAATCTAGGAATACCCTCCTATTAGAATTAGGCAGGTGGATTGTTTCCACACAGGCTCTTTCATTGGTCTGTGGCAGAAAGCTAGAGAGAAATTCAGTGTTGCTTGTAAGGAGAGCTTATAAAAATTCATCCCTGCTCTTTGTACCTCTTTGGATGCCTGTACCTTCCACCTTTAAACAGACATTGCAGATGGCTTTTAGAAGATCTCTCACATTCCAACTGGATCTCTTCAAAGCATAAGATGGGCAAACGAGGGTGGCTAAGGGGTTCCCATCCATATACTTCTCCCAGATGGAAACAAGTTCTTAATTTATCATTAGTTTGAAAGATGGAGGACTGGGTATCTGGACATCAAAGACAAATCTACCTTTGTAATTCTGAGATGGCTGCCACACTGAAGAGAGGGAAAGGTGAAGGTGGCATTTCATCTAGTGTTCCCCAGTGATTCCTCTCCTTACCTGACCTCTGAAATGGAGCCATTGGCCTTGAAAAGCCTAGTGTCTAAAATTAATATTCTTCCCCATCTGACTAAGAAGGAACAGCTGAGGAACATGAGACCAAGGACCATATTAGTTTAAACAGGGGCTCAAAGTGGCATTTGAGAGAGAGGAAACTTCTTTTCGTAACAGGCACATGTCTTTTCAGAAGACTTCTACTTGACTGATAGCAGAGACTTTTACCAGAGAATTCTATAGTCACTTTGAATTCTGCAAAACTTCCCTTTATCCGTGGAAGGTATATTCTACACAAACCCTATGATGTCCTCCTATAAATGGTAATTACTCTATTTTTTTTTTTTTATTGTTATAACCTCTCAAGTCTCCTCTTTCTCTGTGTTGCCTTAAATTACAAGTTGTGCCAAACTTCAGCCAGAATTTAACATTCAGTATTTATTTGCAGAGTTATTAGAGCTTATACCTAAACGTTTGTTTTAACTTGTTAATTTTTACATGACTTCCTGATACGATTGAGGACCATCTGCCATTAGATATTATATTTTAGTCATAGTTTGCCTTAGAAATAGCTATGCCTCTGTTTCCTTATTTTAATAATGATTCCCCCCCCCCCCAGGGCCATTTGAAAGAATGGTAATCCATAGAGCTCTGGTTGATAATATGTAGATTTTGGTTTGTTTGAATGTAAGCTCTTTGTGTGGCTAGGTAGAATTTCGTAGAGCATTGGATTTTAAACACTTTGGACTCAAGAGTATCCTTTTACTATGAGTTGAGAAAAAGTCTCATGGAGCTAATTACAAAAAGATTTTTTTAAGTGAAGACAAAGCTGGAAGAAGCGATTTCTAGAAAACCTCCATCAGGGGGCCTCAGGACGCGGCCTTGGGAACATGTATTTAAATCTCTCTCTCCCTCGCCCCACCCCCTACCTCTTTCCCTCTCTCCATATGTGATCGAATGATATGTAGATCCCTCTGTATATGTCTCTAGTAACAGAGCAGTATGATATATTATGTGCCTTCTCTAATTTGTGAGGAAAGCATTTCAAAGAAAGCACAACTCTGAACTAGCCTTAAATGAAAGCACAGAGAAAGGTATCTGGGCACCTTTTCTAGGTGAGAGGGCTGTCAGGAAAAACATTTCTTCTCTAAAATAAATGCCAACCATTTTAAGGTAAAGGCAGAGAAGAACTCTGGAACCATTTGGTGAGACAATTCCCAAGAGGGAGGCAAAATTCCAAGGGGCAGCAGGAGAGACCCTTCCCCAGTGAGCCCTTCCCATGGAGTATGTGGTCTGTATTAGTCAGTAAGGGCATTCCTTAGGGACGCCTGTGCCTCTCTGAGTGGAGCAGAACCTGTAATCCCAATTAAACACAAATAAACTGTATATTCTGTATTGAAACTGGCCACTTGATATAAATCTTGTTTTGTGAAATGAGGGAAATATTTAGTTGCTGAATGAAACTTAAGATTGCTTCTTACCATCTGCTTTTATAGGGGAAAAAAATGGAAAAAGGAAATGCCTTTTTCCTTGGAAAGTTCCAGTATTTGAAACTGGATATTAAAATTAGTATTTCTCATTCTAATTTTTCATTCTTTCACCAGTTTAAATAGAAGAGACTCCAAAATTCTCATTGGTCATTTCCCCCAAAAGTCAACTATGTAAATAAGTGACAAGTCCTTTTTTTTTGTTTCCTTTCTTTACAGCCAAGGGAAGGGGGCACTCAAAAGTCACAATTGCATCATGACTTACAAATCAGAGACAGAGAGAGGCGAAAACCACACTCCAGGCAGTAACTTAATCGGACTCGCCACCAAGATGCTAAAGGTGAATAGGTTGGAAGAAATAAACACTCGGTACAGCAGTAACCGGATGGAGGAAATGGCCTTTTTTCAGTGTATGGAAAAGGTCGAGAAAGTTAAGTGTTTTATGGAAGAAAACTCTAGTGAACAAGATTCAGGATCTGGAAGGAACGAGGTAATTATGTGCTAATTTAGTCCCCTAGAAAAAGTACTGCGTTATTTTTTCTTACACTGTACAGCCATTTATTTGTCTCTTTTCACATCCTATTTCATCAAGGAAATATTTTTTATTCCTTGATATTTTTCCTTAATAAGGACTCTATTTTATTAAGGAAAGTTTATGAAGTGGAAAATGTCCATTTGTTTTGCCTAAAAGCTGTGTGAAGTCTGCAATTGCATTTCGGTGAATCATTAGGAGGCCTTTGAGAACCTCACTGCTTGTGTGGTTAGGGGCTTAGAACTGATGAAAGCAAACGCCTGGAGACACGCATTTAAGGAGAAGCATTTAAAATGATGGATTTGGCCTTGAAACTCCGAGAGGTGTGGTGAGGGGCAAAATTTTGCTAAAGAAGAGGTTTCTAATTTTCTCCAGACCTTGAGCTCTGCGAGGGGCAGTTGGCAGAGCTGTTAACAGGGAAGCCCTTGTTAAGAGAAGGGTCCTGATGGCACTAATAGGACACGCCTGCATCCTCATTTGTGCAGCACAGGGGTCCTGAGTCTGAGTCCAGCTTCTGGATCTTTGCATGACAGTAGCACCTACCTCCTAGGGATGTTATGAAAATTAAGTGATATTGTGCATAAAGCTTTTAGCATAATACCTGTCACCATCATGAGCATGCAACAACGGTCAGCCATTGTCGTCACCATCGTCGTCTGTTCCCTCCCCTGCCTTAGCTCAGTTTATCTCCACTCATCGTCCATGGGGGAGGGGAGTTCCTTGCCCAGTGTGGGCCCCGCAGCATTTTGGCCCTGCCTTTATTCTAGCAGGTGTCATGTTCTGACTCTGTCTGTCACCCTTGCCTAGACAGTGGTCCTCAAGGGGGAGACCTCAGATAGCCCACCCAAGCCTTGTCAGTTGCTTTCACAGGCACTGGCACATCAGAGGTACCAGAAATGCTTGTTGAAGGAGCCGATCTGTTTAAAAGAGTGAAAAGGTCTATTTGTTACTGGATTTTGTCTAGGTTCTTGAGAAGCAATAAGTAGCAATAAAATTGAAAATATATTTTATAATAAAATAAACACATGTTTATCAAATATTATATTATATTTATATAACAACATATTTATACATTTTTTTAAATAAATACTAAATATAGTATACTGATAAATAAAAAATAAAAGCAATAAAACCAAAAGCTGGTTGCCCCTCTGTAATACCTGTAATGGTGTCAGGGGCTTTTGCTACCCCTTTATAAGGCTTTTGATGTGTTACAATAGGCTAATATTCCTAGTTTTTTCTCCTTTTTCAGATGTAGGAGGATAAAAGAGATGTAGTGGTTGCTCATATCCCCACTTAAAAGCCAGGAAATCCTCATGAGAAAAGATTTACAACAGAAGATTACCAAACTCTGATGTTAATTATTGTGCCTATAGTTTACCTTCTGAGTACTGGCTGTATAACTTTTCATATAAGACAGGATTATCCTATTTGGGATAAACACTGTTTTTAGCATCCTTTTACATTCTGATCCTCCTTTCTTTTTATTAGTTTCGACCTCAATTTAAAAGAAAAGAAAAATCTAGTGACTTCTGCTAAAATAGCATCGAAAGAAAATCCACATTAAAGGAAAAAAATGAAGCCGAGCCAGCCTAGCTTTTAAAACCAAAACTTTGCATGCCCTTGGTTTGTGCTGGTTGTCCTAGCATACATATTCATAGTGCCCCCTTGACCTCCCAAAATATCTGGGTTAATATGACAAATTACAGAGCTGCTCTGCCAAAACTCTGTAACATTCCCAATTCAAGATTGCCATCGGGAAGAGAAACGATGGAAAGAACGTGAAAGCCTTGTAAGAGGGTGATCAGGTTGAAAACCCATTGGGGGAAGCGGCTGTGGCTCAATCAGTAGGGCTCCCGTTTACCATATGGGAGGCCCCGGGTTCGGTTCCCGGGGCCTCCTGGTGAAGGCAAGCCCGCCCGCACGGCGTGGTTAGCTGACCCAGCGAGCACAAGCAGCAAGGGGGGGATAAATGAATAAATAAAAATAAAATCTTAAAAAAAAAGAAAACCCATTGGAGCAGCAGCCTCAGGGGAGCTCTGCAGCTCCCGGGCAAGGAGAAGGCTCAGCAACCTGACAGCAGGCTCCCACCAGGGGAGGCACAGTCCCGACCAAGGAAAGAGCTATGGCCAATTCTGACCCAACTACTCGTCACACAGGATCTCATTTGCTGGGTTCAGGAGGGACGTAGAAGTAGAAAAGGGAAGAAAAACGGATGTGATAATGGTTCCTTTCCTGACTAGAATTACTGGAGTTTTTGTCTGAGCCATGAAAGTGAATGATTTTTTGAGGAGTGAGGAGAAAAGCTGTGCTGCTCTCAGGACAGCCAGGCAGAGGGTGAGCTCAGCAGAGCAAGGATGAAATTAAACTGGGGACTACAGAGCCTTCCTTCTGGGTGCGAACCCGTGAAGGGTCTCAGGAAGACAGCTGGCAGGAGCAAGGGGGTGACTCCACTACCTGTGGCTAAAATTCCCCCTCAGCTGTGCAGATTCCAGGTTGATTTGTACCATGGGCTCCAAAAGGAAATAGCGGGCTAGCTTTCCAAAGGGAAAGCTGTGCTCTTCCTTCACTCTCCTCCTTAAATTTTCTTTTTCTTTCTCTCTCTTCCTTTCTTTCTCTCTCTTTCTCTCTCTCTTTCTTTTTCTTTCTTTTCTTTCCTCCCTCCCTCCCTCCCTCCTTCCTTCCTTCCTTCTTTCTTTCCTCTCTCTCTCTCTGTTTTTTTTGTGAAGTTCTTTTTTTTTTTTAAGTAAATTTTAAGTGTTTTATTAGTGTTAATGCATACCCACTGATAAAAGAAAAAAATTTTCATGCAGTTTAGGATCTCACAGTTTTATTGAGTGACGCATAAACTCGGCAGCATTCCTTTCAGAAAGTAGAAGGGAGCTCCACCAAGGGCATGGGAAGGGGGAAGTTCATATAGGACCATCGGGGAAGCAAGTGAGGAAATGTTCCGACTGGCTGACGTTGAGTTTCCATTTTACATAGGAGGTTTGTCTTACAAAGTAGGGAGCAGATATACCTTGATTAGTATGTTATGCTTGTCCATTCTGATGAGCTCTCTCTTCTAGACTGAAACTAGTTTTATCACCAGATGTTGCTTATGAGTGACCCTGTAGTGTGTGTTCCTTTTTTTGCCCCCAGAAAACCCCACAGGCCATTGTTGTTGTTTTTTTAAAGATTTATTTTTATTTATTTATTTATCCCCCCCCCCCCTTGCTGCTTGTGCTCGCTGTGTTCATTTGCTGTGCGCTTTTCTGTGTCTGCTTGTCTGCCTTTGTTGCGTCATCTTGCCGCGCAGGCTGACAGCTCAGTGCGCCATGCTGGCCACCAGCTCAGGCTGGCTTGCCTTCACCAGGAGGCCCTGGGAATCAAACCCGGGGCCTCCCATATGGTAAACGGGAGCCCAAGCAATTGAGCCCCAGCCACTTCCCGGGCCATTGTTTTTAACCTCTGGAAAAGCCTCCTCCAAAAGGAGTCTTCTCCAGGCAACGCCCAATGCAGGTGGCCTTTTTATTTTACTTACCACTGTTTATAACAACAAACATCCCTCACCAACTTCTCACAGGCCACCTTCGTGGAGATTAGTCAGGTGGATCTACTTTAAATGTGACTTTTTAGTTAAATGAGGGTCTGTATTGATTGATGAAATTATACCACAGATAATCCGGCAGACAATCAGGCCCATCCTCTATTTATTCTGATTCCTGTTGAGGGCTGGGAAACATTATTTTTAATAACCAGAGCAAGTGATTCTTATTAGGCATGTTTGGGAAACATCCTTCTTTCCAGCTTCTGTTCTGAAAACCAGCATTCCCATAGGAAGGACATTTCTGACAATGGAACAGGCAATGGATTAGAGGTAATGGGTATAAAGGGCAGAGGAGTCTTTGTTGAAAGTGAATAAGGAATGAGGAAATGTGCTGGAGAGAAGGAAATGAGTTAGGTTGGAACTTGGGTTTCTTTTGAGATCTCTACTTTCCTGATTGGGTTCATATCTCCATCTTCTTTTTTTTTTTTTTTAAAGATTTATTTTATTTATTTATTTCTTCCCCCCTACTCCCTGCGTTGTTTTTTTGCGCTCGCTGTCTGCTTTCAGTATCCTTTTGTTTTGTGCTCACCTTCTTTTTAGGAAGCACTGGGAATCGAACCCGGGGCCTCCCATGTAGGAGGGAGGTGCCCAATGGCTTGAACTATCTCCACTCCCTGCTTATTGTGTCTCTCATTGTGTTTCCTCATTGTGTCTCCTTGTTGGGTCAGCTCGTTGCATCAGCTTGTTGCATCAGCTTGCTGTCTTGCTTGACTTCTTTAGGAGGCACTGGGAACAGAACTTGGAACCTCCCATGTTGGGTGCCCAACTGCTTGAGCCACATCTGCTTCCTTCATATCTTCTTCAGCAATAGACCAGGAAGAAATTTCCACAGACAAAATTTCAGTCCGAAGTGAAAGGACTAACTGAAAGTATTCTGAGGAGATTTTCCTGTTCATTGATTTCCAGAGGGCCCAGAAGAAATGCTCTTCCTGGATAGCTTTGAAGCCATCAGCTGACTGTAATAGTTCCTGTGAATTTGATTATTTTTCACATATCTTTTTTCTTCAAATTCTTGATATGATTTTTGTAAGTAGGCAATGTCTTTAAGACTGAAATAGTGCAAGGTTGGAACATCATCATTTTTAGGAAGAATGACTTTTGTCATAACAAACCACTCCAGAATGTTAGAAATCAGATGATTCGGGAGTTAAGTGTTAGGATATTTTGAGCAAGAGACTGAGAATGTTGTAAGTGTCTACGTAAGCTCCCAAACAACACCCTTTACGATAGGTCTAGGCTCCATTTTGAAAGCTGGGGCACCCTGGCAGGTTAGCTGTGTGGAGTGACTAGCAGTGCCATATGTCCCACTCCGTTTTTTATTTGTAAATGGAAGAAAGGCCCAGAGGTGTCAGCGATAAATTTCCCTCTCTTGTCCCACTCCGTTTTTTATTTGTAAATGGAAGAAAGGCCCAGAGGTGTCAGCGATAAATTTCCCTCTCTTTCTTTCCCTGTGGTGCAGGGACACCTGCAAAGCTTTTCGCCATGAGCCAATGGTGTGGGAGACCTTCTTGGCCCTGTGGGGATGGAGAGTCCGTTCCAGCAGCTCAGATGTCTTCGGGTATGGGGTATGCAGACAGAGCTAGATTAACGCCTCTCCATCTTCTGGTCAGCCCGCAGCAAATCTTTACAATGCCATTCTTTTCTCTCCAGGGACTGGGGAAAAGTGCTCATCATAATCTTCTCCACTTATTCTCTTTTCTCTTTTATCCTTCTCTCTTGTGAGAGCATTGGCACTGCTAGTCATAGTAGAAATGTTCACTGCGGGGTACTGAAAGGAATTTACTCGGAATTTTAGACTCTTGGTGACATATAAGCTTTGTTTTGGAAGCTTAAAGTACAGTTCCTTGGTAGAAGAGCCTTTAACTGCTACCGTGGGCAGGGCAGGGGGTGGACAGGGTAGGAGAAAATATAAAATAAACCACTTAGATTTGTTAATTTTTGGTAAAGCTCAGATTCTCCTTCTTTTCCTGTTCTTCACTTAGTTTTTCTGTTTTATTTTTTCCTCCACTGAATTTATTCTTTTCACTGAATTTATTTTTTAACTATCTTCTTTCTTTTCCTGTATTTTATTTTTTCCTGAATTTATTCCAGGTCACATATTCTACTTTTCTTATTTTATTTAATGCCCATCCTTTTTAATTTTTCTATATTCCTTTTTATTCTGTTTTCTAACCATGTTTCTCATTCTATTATATTCTAAAAGGTATTCAAAATCACCTAAATAGTATAGAATTTTGAAAATTTTAAGCAGATAACCATACACCATAGTAAACTAAATCTAAACATATGAAGTTTGGTGCTGAAATCCACTAAAACTAAAAAAAAAAAAAAAAAAAAAAAATTAATCTGACACATGTGAGTGCTGAGCGCCATGGCTACTGTGTATATACCATATGTTATAAATGATAAATGGCTCTCATAAGTATAATTAGGTTTTTCTTTTGCTGGTTGTTTAGTACCTACATAAATAGCCCCAGTGTCGTGTTTCCCTCAGCTCTCACTTACTGTTTAATAAATTACCCACCCACACACACAACACATGGCTGCTTGCTTTAATGAGAGGCAAATGTGCCACATAATGTTCTGAGACAGCCAGAGTTCCATTCTCCATTCAGTTCTGCCTGCCTCCCTCTTCCTCCCCCTTCTCTTATACACATCCCTACTTTTCATGGCCCAAGATTACCGTTCCCTCTGCTCACCTCCTTGCCTCTCGATTTCCTCCACCACTCGATAGCTATCCTCCATATGCAAGGGATGACTCCAAATGTAAAAACTTTAGGATATGAGAATGTGGGTGAAAATATGTCAACATCTGCCACTACTACATAGCTTGGCTTATAATTGCGTACGTGAATTATTTCTGAATTTACCCTAAACCTCTTTGACTTATGTCCAAAAGTCCTCTTTAACAGAGAATATTACTTTAAAAAAATAAACTTCATTTTTAGAGCAATTTTTCCATTAAAAAAAATGCACAGAAAGCACAGAGAGTTCGCATATACCTCTCTCCTAGACACACAGTTTCTCCATTATTAATATGGTACATTAGTGTGGTACAGTTGTTACAATTGATGAACCAATGTTGATACATTATTAATAACTGAAGCCCATCATTTATAGTAGAGTTCACTCTTCGTGTTGTACAGTCTTACGGGTTTTGGTAAATGCATAATGTCGTATAGCCACCATTCCAGCATCATACAGAATACTTTCACTGCCCTAAAAATCCCCTGTGCTCCACCTAGTCGTCCTTCTCCCCCACCCTCAAGTTGTGGCAACCACTGGTCTTTTTACTATCTCTATAGTTTTGTCTTTTTCACAAGCCATACAGTTGGAATCCCATAGTATGTAGCTTTTTCAGACTGTCTTCATTCACTTAGCAGTATGCATTTAAGGTTCCTCCATGTTTTTTTTTCATGGTTTGATAGCTCATTTCTTGTTATCGCTGAATAATATCCATTGTATGGATATACCACAATTTATTTATCCATTCGCTCATGGAAGGGCATCTTGGTTCCTTCCAATTTTTGGTGATTATGAACCAAGCTGCTATATACATTCATGTACAGATTTTTGCATGGACACAAGTTTTCAACACCATTGGTAAATGCCTAGGAGCGCGATTGCTGGTTCAAATGGTAAGACTATGTTTAGCTTTGTAAGAAATGGACGAGCTGTTTTCCAAAGTGCCTGCATCGTTTTGCATTCCCCCCAGTAATGAATGAGAGTTCCTGTTCCACTTCTTTGCCAAGATTTGGCGTTGCCAATGATTTGGATTTTAGCTATTCTAATAGGTGTGCAGTGGTCTCTCATGGTTTTTATTTGCCTTTTCCTAATGACAAATGATGTTGAGAATCTTTTCATGTACTCATTTGACAACTGTATATCTTCTTTGGTAAAGTGTCTGTTCAGACCTATTGCTCAATTTTTAATTGGTTTATTTTCTTATAATTGACTTTTTAAGGATTCTTTGTATATTTTGTATGCAAGTCCTTTGTCAGATATGTATTTTGCCATTGTTCTCTTACAATCTGTGACTTGTCTTTTCATTCTCTTAATAATATCCTTAGCAGAGCTGAAGTTGGATATTTAAATGAAGTCCAATTTATCAATTTTTTCTTTCCTGGATATGAAAGCATGACTTTTGGGATTGTATGTAAGAAGTCATGGCCAAACCCTAAGGTCCCCTAGATTTTTTCCTGTTTTATCTTGTAAAAATTTTATAGTTTTGTGATTTACCTTTAGGTCGAGGATCCATATTGAGTTGATTTTTGTCTACCTGCACTTTTTTGTATGTGGATGTCCAGTTGCTCCAGCACCATTTGTTAAAAATATTCTCTATCTCCATTGGATTGCCTTTGCTCCTTTGTTAAAGATCAGCTGTGTGAGTCTATTTCTGGACTCTGTTCTGTTCCATTGATCTAGTTGTGGGTTGTTTTTTTTTTTTTTTTTCTGCCAATGCCACACTGTTTTGGTCACTGTGGCTTTAGAGTCAGTCTTGAAGTTAGGTGGTGTGAGTCCTCTTTAGTATTATGTCGGCTGTTCTGGGTCTCTTGCTTTTCCATATAAACGTTAGAATCAATCATCGATTGATCCACAAAGTAGCCCTCTGGAGTTCTGTCTGGAATTGTGTTGGATCTACATATCAAGTTGGGAAGAACTGGCATTTGAATAATGTTTATCTTCCTATCCATGAACATGGACTATTTCTCCATTTATTTAGATCTTTGATTTCTTTCATCAGTTTTATAGTTTTCTTTGTGTAGATCTTGTATGTATCTTGTTAGGCTTATATCTAAGTATTTAATTTTTCTGGTGCTAATGTAAATCATGTTATATTTTTTAACCTCAAATTCCAATTACAGGCTCTCTCTGCCTGAGGAACCTACACCAAATCTTGGTGTGTATTTCCATCTTTCTCTCCCATTTCTCAGCAAACTCTATTCTTTCTCCCATTTCCCAAATAAATTCTTTTTACTGGCCTAACTAAAAAAAATTCCAATTACTCATTGCTAGTATATAGGAAAGCAATTGCTTTTGTATATTAACCTTACCACCGGTAACATCTACCACTAGTATAGACCAGTGCTTATAAGACCTCTTGTAAGTGAATTATTTCTTTCTTTCTTTTTTTTTTTTAAAGATTTTATTTATTTATTCATTTATCCCCCCCCCCCGCCCTTGTTGCTTGTGCTCGCTGTGTCCATTTGCTGTGCGTTTTTCTGTGTCTGCTTGTCTCCCCTTGCTGGGTCGTCCTGCTGCATCAGCTCACCGTGCTGTGTGGGCCGGCTTGCCTTCACCAGGAGGCCCCGGGAACTGAACCCGGGGCCTCCCATATGGTAAACGGGAGCCCTACTGATTGAGCCAAATCTGCTTCCCCTGTAAGTGAATTATTTCTGAATTTATCTTAAGCTGCTTTGATTTAAGCTTAAAAGTCCTCCTTAGTAGAGAATATTTTTAAAAACCAGATTTAGATTCTTCCATATCCCAGCCAGGGGAGTAAGGTGAGTCTGCTGCTGTGCAAAATAAGGATGGCTCTACCAAAGCATGGAGCCTGATGCCCCCTGAAAATTGTAAACCCCTGGTATAAATACCCCAAAGACCAAAGAAAACATTTAGTAAATGGGATGTGTGGTAGGAGAGAGTGAGTTGGAGGGTAGTAAAGCAGAAATCTCCCTGTTTGGATCGCAGTTGGTGCATTTAGTGGGAGGTAGCATTTCCTGACTGACTGCTGTGAAATTGTACCACCAGTGGTACCTAATGATTGTAACTTAGACCTCAAAATAGCACTGCTGAGGGTGGAGGTTTTGTGATTTTTCAAGTTGCATTCTCCACCCCCATCCTTTTGCTCCACAGTAGGTCAGGGCAGGAGAAAGGTCCTGGCTGGGGTCCAGCCCTCGGCTCAGGCCAGTTACCCTGGTGCTAATTGTCCTTGAACTGATGACAAATGCATTTGCATTGGTGTAAATTATCATAGGCAGGTCATGCTCGGGTCTCTGCACCTGTTTCTAATCTGTCATACACGGCCATCCTATTTTCCTTTTAAAGAGGCAGATTGTTTGGTGATTGTGTAACTGGAAAGGTCCACTGCAGGACCCTGCAAGAACGCTCTGCAATTCGGGACTGCCTACTCCTCAGAACAGAGAGTAGGTGCTTGGAAAAGTACTTCTAGATCAGGGGAGGGCAGGAACCTAGAAGCCAAGCGTCTTGCACAGCTGCTCACACAGAATGGATCTGTCATTTAGAAGAAAAGATGTTTGGATCGTGGGTAGTTTGTGCCTTCTATCGTCTCCACTCCTCTGGCGCATGTTTCGGTCCGTGATGATGCCAGGACGTCACAGGCAGGCTCCTGCTCTGGAGAATGCACAGGTAGTAACAGAACTTTTAACTAAGACAGATGCATTTTACAGATCTATTCTGTGTCCAACTAGGGAGCGGAGCTCTCCGAGGGAAATGGAACGCACGCCCTGGCCTAACCCTGCCTGGGACTACGGGTCTTAGGAAGGGAAGGCCTAATAATAGAGGCAGGTGGCACATTTCAACATTTCAGGCAGTTGCATCAACTTTAGGGGGAACCTCCTGGCCATTGGTGATGAATGCTAGAGTTGGTGTCCTATTTTGTGTGTCAGAGCTAAAATTAAGGTCAGCGTCTTTTCATTCTCCTGCTTCTCATATACTATTTCATTACGAAGATAAAACAAAAGCAAAACTTCCTTTCCCTTTATGAAAACACCTGTTGCAAGAAGACAGTGTCTGAGATGTGGTCCCCTTTTCTGAGAAAACTATTCGGCACACCCTTCTTTGCTTTTCCCCTTGGACCATTGCCCAATAATGCTTCCCACGTGATACCGTTGCTATTACAGGAATGGAATTCAGTCAGAAAACAGGAGGATTCCAAAAGAAGAGAAATAATTCAGATTCTAAGTATTTCAGTACTTTCCAAAAGAGGGTATTCACATTGGGGCAGAAAAACAAAGCTCTTTCAACATATTTAGTTCTTTCATCAGTTAGCATGTGATCAATTATTTTTAAAACAATGTAATATAATTTAGAAAATATTACAGAAAGCAGTTGAAATCATTGTTCCTATAGGACAATGGGTTTACAGCAGTGTTTCTTAATTTTGTATTCATTATCATTTCCCTCTTCCTAGGAGACTTTTTAGACTTTTTCCCCTAGTTGTCCCCCACTCCCACCCCCAAGAAATTTTAATACCACAGATATATTGTTTATTTTTATATGCTGTATGGGTATCTGCACCTAATACATAAAATGAGTAATGTTTTTTTACCCTTCCCCCAATAACCACTTTTCACCCCCTTGGGGGTGATTTTGCTCCCATGGGGAATGCGTACTCCACATAACCCTATGCCTGTGTATAAACGCCTTCTTTATTTCTTATTCAACAAGACGCCACCGACTCAGCATCTTGGTGAGTGCCGAAGACAGAGAGCCCCAGATCCAGCCCCCATAACTTCCCTGGAGTCTTCCCATGGGGTGGTATACATGGCCCAGTCGGCATTGCTTTGGCCTTCAAGTTCTTGTTCAGAGCAATTGCCGGATCTCAGCAGGGTCTGTCATTGAGGACCAGGTGAAAGAAATGTGAGTAAGTCAGATGTCTTAAAGCATTGTAATCCTCTTTAAGTCTGAGCTGACATGTATGGTCAACTTGACCTTTTCAGACTTGCTCATCGTTGCCCAAGCATTTTTGGTTGTTCACATCTCTCCTCTGGAAAAGAATGTGTTATTCATCCAAACTATGAAAATGATATTTCCCAGTGAGAAGGTCAACAAGATATATGGGCTAATTAGGAGTGTTGTGTATTGTAAAAAGCATTTGTAATTTTCTAACCATAAAGAAAGTGTCACTTACATTTCCCCATTGCTAATGTTTATTTAGAAACATGGTCAATCTGTTGTCTTAAAAATGTCTACAAGCACAGTGACCTTAGGAACCGTATTTTATAGAGGCATCAGAGAATCCTAGTTGCGACTGTTAACGAGCTTTCTCTCTATGTAGGACATAAAGTGGTTGAAAGAGTTTCCGATACATGTATATATAAATCCCTGCCCGTGGCAAGTCTTCAGTGTCCTTAACTAAACACAAAGATGAGTCATTTTTTATATTTATATAATTTCAAATTCTCAGAATAATTAGAATTATGATAATTTTAAGCCATTTGTTATTGGGTATAATATGAGAGAAATATCTTTTTATTTTCTCTCTCTAAATGTTAAAGCAGCATAGTCAAAAATATAAATGTCGCAAATCAAGTCTGTGTTCCTGAACAAGAAAATGGCTAACATACTTGAAAGCTAAACTCCTAAATATGTTTGGTCAAACTCTGTCCCTCAACCATCTTCTTAGAACATTAGAGTTGTAAAATACACATTTATCTATTAGTGTTTCCCAAACTTTGATTTTTCACATAACACCTCTGTGATTTTTGCTGTATCTACCTAATACCTTTACTTTTATTTCTTTAATATTTTTCATATATCAATTCATTTTAAAAAAACTATCAAAAGCAATACTAGAGTGACATCATATGGTTTTGATGTGTTAATTATAGATTTTCTAATCTATAGATTTTCAATAACATATGCACACACGCATACATTTTAAAAATGGTTTGTCAGTATCCTACCTAAAATCACCTGAAATCCCTCGTGGCTTACCCACCATAGGTTTGAAAACCACATTAATAAGACTGAGATAGCAAAGTGCGACAGTGATTGTGTGTAATGTGTATGTGTCTGTGTGAACTCTGTGTGTGTTTGTATGAATTCTGTGTGTGTGTGTGTGTGATAGGGGAGGGGGCAGAGAGAGTGCATGGAGAACCATCTAGCTGTATGGTCCAAGTAGACTGCTTCTGCCTATGAGTCCTTCTCTAAGACAAGCCCCAGATTGGGGCATTGTCAGAGACGACCATCAACTTCTTCTGTACTCCTGTGTGCAGTTAGGGAAACAGGACCAAATGGCCCTGGACTCTTGGAGCTCCTCAGTAGCAGAGGACCAGTTTAGAAAGGGACGGTGGCTGCTGGCAAGTGGAATTTTCTCACTGAAGCACTGGGATGGAAATAGGAAGTTTTTCAGTAATCCACGAATCACATTCATTGCTTTGATTATGTAACAGCTGATTTTGGATGCCTAAGAATATTTTAGGGGAACATTTTTAACCTTTGTTTTAAGAAACATCCAGTCACAATGATTCTGGTTTGTTTTTCATTGCTTTTTGTACTTTCTTCATATGGACCACAGCCCTGTAAATAATCAACCATCAGTAAGTTGAGAGATCAGTCTTCAATGGGATCTTTCTCCTGCCAAGTTCAGATAAGTTAGCCAAAGTGGGAGTTAGAAGGAAATATGGTCATTTGTAGACACTTTCTGGAAAGCATTCTTTACAGGCCATCATATCCCTTTCCTTGGGAATTGGATAAACCAGAGAGGGGTCAGAGAGAGGCTTTTGGGTCTTGGCTTACCCTGGAGGACTTGTTTCTGAGATATTGGATCTTTCCAGCTTCTGGGTCCCTCAAGGCCTTCTGGGGCCATTTGGGAGCCCTCCTGGTTGCCATGCTCTCCGATATTTTAAGGACTCCCTGTAAGTAAGTTTGAGACCTTTGTAGACACCAACATGTTGGATATCTTCAGCTATTTCTGTATTTACCAAATGCCAACAGTTTCCAAACATATCTGACTTCTCTTTAAGTGAAATCTCCCATCGGCAAACGTTTGAGAGCTTAGCCACTTCCTCTTGGTTCCTTTTCACTGTTTTATTAACCCTGGTTTATTGTCTTGTTCCAAATGTAGTGAGAGATTATGTCCTGCTTTGGGAATTTTTAGACTTTCTTTTCTTTTTTTTCATGTTAAAAACAATTTATTGAAGTACATCATTCATACACGAACTTACACAAACAATAAGTGTACAGTAAAAGTTGTGAACTTACAAAACAAACATGTATAACATCATATAGAGCTCCTATACATCATCCTACCACAAATACTGTGCATTGTTGAGGAACATTTGTAACAAATTATGAAAGCACATAATTATGTCACAGTATTACTACTAACTATAGTCCATATCTTACGTTTGGTGTATTTGCCCCTTAACCCAACCTGTTATTTTTTTAATAAACCATACAATTTATCTAAAATGTACAATCAGTGGCATTTGATATAATCACCGAGCTATTTATTCACCTTTCACTCAATATTAGAGCATTTTTTTTGGCTGGAAGATCTTTTATTGTTGCATTAGCAGAACGGATGTGGTTTTCTATTACACTTATTCTTGGTTTTTAGGTATAAAATTTAGTTTTTAATTACAAACTTAGTTTCAATTCTTTAGTTAATGCTACAGTAGTTATTAATATTTTAACAAGTTTTATTGGCCTGTAATTTTTAATTATGAGACTAAAGCCTGTGTAGACATTTTGAATCTTCCATATTCTTATTGCTAGAGCAGATATATACATAATTCTCCCTACAAGAAGCCTGTACAATAAACTTCAGGATCGTCATCACAAATGCCTTTTTTCCCCTGGAATGGGGGAACTGGTAGAGTAGGAAAGCGTTGTGTTCTCTTGCTTCTCACAGGTGGGCTAGGAGCAGTGCCAGCAGTTGTGTCAGGCTTGTGACCTTTTACCCACCGACACATGTTGCTTGATGTGGAGTTCTTTGCAGAAAGCAGTGGCATCTTTCATGAGGGAGTACTTGGGGCAGACATTGAGAGCACTGTAATTGTCTTTGTTATCAGCCTTTCTAAAATAGACCACCATGTACTTGTGCAGATGAGTGTGACTTCTGAGATCACTGCAGAAGAGGTTAAAAGCAAGGGGGAACAGGTCTTGGGAGTTCTCATCAGAGCCACCCTGGCTCTTGCCACAGGCACCATCACACATGGTGCCAACATGATTGGACAGAAGGAAGATGACTTTCTCTGCTGCTTTCTTCTGAGTGGTAAGCCACTGCGCTAGGCCCATCTCGGCTATTTTCTTTTTCTGCCACTTTTCAAGGATGACCTCACTTCTACAGTGGTTTTGCAGGAATTCAGTGAAGTAACAAACTGTGTGGTGGAAACATATTTCAGGCGGGTAAACCACAAGAACCTTAATGGGAGGCAGTAGTGCGGTAGTAGCCAAGGAAGGCATCTTGATCCTTTCGCGCCTGCACAACAGAAAGATCCCAACTGCCAGCACCCACGTGGCCCCCAGAGCCGGGAGGAGGAGAGGCAGCCAGCTTCCAAACATGCTGCTATTGTTATCCAGAGGGACAGGAACACCTGTTTGTGGGCAAAGCACAACAGTCCGTTTGCGTCGGATGCAGTCGTTGCCACAAGTACGGAAATATGGAGTCAACTGCAGCACAGCACCTTCACTTTCCCCAGTCACTGGAATCACCACAGAAGTTCGAGTTAGTTTGTTCTCCAACACCTCAGAAAACCCAGTCACAGCGTTGTTCTGGACGAGAGCCATGTATCTGTCTCCAAGAGGACTGGTTGTAAAATTCACTTCTACAGTCTTCTCCTCCTTCTTACAAGCAGTGATGTTTGGATCCCACAGACTTCCTGCCTGGATGCACTTTTTTTTTTTGTATTTCATTATGTGGTCTAGGCAGCCTGGTGAGGTGAAATTCACAGACATGGAAGGGCCATCTTCATTCATATTCGCAGGAGGGATGTTATGGGCCCCGATGAGATAGAGGGTGTTCAGCTCTACGGCAAAGCCGATGTAGGAGAACGTCCATTTTCCACCGGAGGGTCTGGTCCGATTCTGAAAGGCATCTGTGTAATTGCACCTCACACAGCTGTAGGACTGGAAGTTGCTTAGGCCCGTCACGCAGATCTTGGTGGCCTTCAACCAGCGGATGCTGGCATCTGCCCGGAGTATCCAGCTTATGTTCATCAAAATTGAATAGTCCTCCTTCGCAATGCTAGTTGTAACAGGTTGCACTTGGAGGTCCCGCAGGTCTCCTGGGGTCAGGGCATGCTGGACCATCCACTCTGGAGATGGCCCTGAGAGAAGGCAAGGCCACCCATGACCCTCCCCGTCCAGGCCCGGCTTGATGCCATCTTGTCCAAGTGACCTGCCCTGATCCCTCGCCTGTTCACAAGGCATCACTCCTCCTTCTCTCTGCGGTTTCAGAGCCACACTGAATAGTCGCAGCCGCCTCGCCGCCGCTTGGGCCGCGCTGCCGAGGGTGAGTAGCAGGGAGGCGCCCCGAGCCGGGTCCCCGCCACGCAGGGCCCGAGGGCCTCCGCCCAGGCGCCCCGGTGGCCTAGGCGGGAGGTGGGGTGGCCGGAGGGCCCTGGGCGGGCCCGCGAGGCGGGCGCCTGCGCTTCACCCAATGGCGGCCTAGAGCATTTTTTAAATTAATTATTTTTATTTTTAAAGAAGTTTTAGATTACATAAATGTTACATAAAAATTTAGGGATTCCTATATGCCCCACCCTCTACCCCTCCCACACTTTCCCACATTAACAACATCCTTTATTAGTGTGGTACATTTGTTACAATTGATGAACACATACTGAAGCATTGCTACTAACTGTGGACTATAGTTTACATTATAGTTTACACTCTGTCCCACACAATATTGTAGGTTATGACAAAGTATATAATGGCCTGTATCCATCATTGCAATATCATGCAGGGCAATTCCAATGTCCTGAAAATGCCCCCATATTACATCTATTCTTCCCTCTCCCTCCCCTCAGAACTTCTGGTAGCCACTGCCTTTATATCAATGATAAAAGTTCCTCCATTGCTAGAATAAGAAGTCTATAATAGAATAATAATGTCTACTTTAGTCCATTGTTCATTCCCCAATCTTGAGGATTTTGAAGTGGTGATACCCACTGTTTCTAATTGAGGGGGGGGGGGCTTGGATCCCATGGGGCAGATGCTGGAACTATCTTTCTTGCAGTTGTAGACACTCTGTTCCTTGGGATGGGTGTTGTCCATTGTCATCTCCTTGTTGGTTGTCCTGGGTGAGTCCAATGAACTGGAGAGTAGGTGTGCAACTCTGCTGAGAATCAGGGCTCAACTGGCATGTGGATGGACCAAAGATTTAAGTCTCTGGGACACATATTTAACAAGTATAGTGCTGATTATAGGTTCAACTGAAAGGGGCAGAAGAGCCATGTGTAGGGAAACTATAAATGAGTCTAACTCTATTACACTGGGGAGCATAAATTCCAAAGTAAGGCCTGCTGACAGGGTGCCAAATTCCTGAGATTGTCTGCTCTGATTATAGTGTCTGGATGTCTCTAGAGCTTTCAGGAGTCCTGCTATTTGAAGCACTGTTTACTGTGGCAGTCAATGAGATCCTGCTGAGACATGCATAAGTGTACCCTCTGGAATGACCTCCCAACTTACTTTGAAATCTCTTAGCCATAAAAACTCTTTTGTATTTACCATTTCTCCCTTTTGGTCAAGGTTTTTTCCAGATGCTTTGCTAGTTGGCCCTTGGTAATAATCCCTCAGTGCCAGGGAGGCTCATCACTGGGAGTCATGTCCCACATTGGGGGGAAGGTAGTGCTTTTATACGCTGAGTTTGGCTTAGAGAGAGGCCACATTTGAGCAACAAGGCCCTCAGGAGGGAACTCTTAGGCATTATATAATACTAGACTAAGTTTCAATTTCACAAGAAAAGGTTCATAATGCAATCATCAATATCAAGGGCCTGGAGTAATGGTCTGTCTTCCTTCACTAGGCACTGCCCTTGTACTTGGGGGATATTCTTGCCATACTATTAGAGAATATAGCAGAACTCCCCTGGATGGGAATTCAATATTCTTTTGGTTATTGTGTGGGTTTCCACCCACCAAGACAATGCCCCATGAACACTTGAACGTAGTCATATGCCTTAGAGGCATGCCCCAGGTGAATCCCTCCCCATGCATCCTCCTGTCACTGACACCCCGCAACACTGATTCTCCTCAGCTACAATTGTGACCCTTCTGTGATTCAAAACCTCTCCAAAAACAAACCTAACAAAATAACCAAATAAAATTAATTAAAAAATGAAATCATAATAATAGTTTTAAAAATAATGAAATACAAAAAAATTTTAAAAATTAAATAAAAAATAATTAAAATTTTCTTTAGACATGTCTTTCATCACTGTCAGATCTGTTGTCTTGTATGTACAGTGACATTTTTTTCTGTATATTCCTCCATTGTCTTAATTTTTCCATTTTATCTTCAAAGAAGCTTTAGGTGACAGAAAAGTCATATAGAGAATACAGGGGATTCCCATATACCCAACACCCTCCCCCTTTTCCACTCTCCCCTATTGATAACATTTTACATGCAGATGGTACATTTGTTACAATTGATGTACAAATATTGAAGCATTGCTAGTAACCATGGTCAATGGTTTACCTTATGGTTTACATGTAGGACTTGTATACTTTCACACTTGTATAGGTTTTGATGAAATTTAAAATGGCCTGTATCCATTATTGCAAGTTCATGCAGAATGATTCTAATGCCCTATACTGCCCTCTGTTCCATCTATTCTATGCTTTCCTCTCCCACCCCTCGGAACCCATGGTAACCACTAAGTTTCAATTTTTGAAGAATAAGATTCATAGTTACTTGCAATAATATTGAGGGCTTGGCATATTGGTTTGTTTTCTTTTATTAGGCACTGCCTGTGTTCTCGAGGGATTCTTGTCCCTCTAATTGAGATCATGGCAGGACTCCCCCAGGATGGGAGTTTGGTATTTTCTTGTTTATTGTGTGCGTCTTCACCCACTGAGATAACACACTATGACAAGATGAACACTTACATATTCCATAGAAGCCTAGAGCATTTTCATTACTTAAAAAAAAATAACAAAAAACCCCCACTATTATACCCATGTGTTTGTGCTACTAATTACAAATCCTATGATGTGCTTTCACCATTTCTATTCATTTCCAAGCATTTACAAACAACTTTTTACCCATTCAGCACAGATTAAACCTCAGCTTTCCATTCTCTAACCACATTCTTTTCTCTGGTGACTTATATATAGCTATTAACTCCTTTTGTGCCTGGCTTGCTTCACTCAACATAATGTCCTCCAGGTCCATCCATGTTGTCATGACTTCATTTCTTCTTATAGGTGAATAATATTCCATTGTGTGTATACCCCACAATTTGTTTATCCATTCGTCAGTTGATGGACACCTGGGTTGTTTCCATCTTTTGGCAATTGTGAATAATGTCGCTATGAACATCAGTAAGCAGATGTCTGTTCCTGTCACTGCTCTCAATTATTCTGGGTATATACCTAGTAACAGTTGCTGGGTCACATGGTAGATCTATATCTAACTTCCTTAGGAACTGCCAAACAGAATTCCATAGTGGCTGTACCTTTCCACATTCCCACCAGCAATGAATAAATGTTTCTATCTCTTCACATCCTCTCCAACCCTTGCAGTTTTCTGTTTTGTTAATAATGGCCATTCTAGTAGGTGTGAAATGATATATCATTGTAGTTTTGATTTGCATTTCCCTAATAGTGATGCTGAGCACTTTTTCATGTGTTTTTTTTGCCATTTGTATTTCTTGTTTCGAAAAATGTCTATTCAGGTCTTTTGCCCACTTTTTAATCGGGTTATTTGTCATTTTATTGTTGAGTTGTAGGATCTCTTTATATATCATGGATATTAGATCATTGTTGGATGTGTGATTTCCAAATATTTTCTCCCATTGTGTAGGCTACCTTTTTACCCTCTTCACAAAGTCCTTTGAGATATAGAAGTGTTTAATTTTGAGGAGGTCCCATTTATCTATTTTTTCTTTTGTTGCTTGTTCTTTGGGTGTAAGGTTTGAGAGACCCCCCACCTACTACAAGGTCTTGTAGATGTTTCCCTATGTTATCTTCTAGGAGTTTTATGGTCTTGGCTTTTTATCTTTAAGTCTTTGATCCATTTTGAATTGTTTTTTGTATAAGGAGTGAGATAGGGGTCCTCTTTCATTCTTTTGGTTATGGATATCCTGTTCTCCCGGCACCATTTATTGAAAAACTGTTCTGTCCCAGAAAAGTGGACTTGGTAGGCTTATCAAAAATCAGTCGACCATAGAGGTGAAGGTCTATTTCTGAACTCTCAATTCCATTCCACTGATCAACATGTCTATCTTTATGCCAATACCATGCTGTTTTGACCCCTGTAGCTTTATAATGCACTTCAAGGTCAGGAAGCATGAGTCTTCTGACTTTGCTTTTCTTTTTCAGGGTGATTTTTTTTTTTTTTTTTTTTTTTTTGGCCTATTTGGAACCCCTTTCCCTTCCAAATAAATTTGGTAATTGACTTTTCTATATCTGTAAAGTAGGCTGTTAGAATTTTGATTGATATTGAGTTGAATCTATATACCAAAGCAAAATTATATTTGTTCATTCTAAATGTCAAAGCCAAGATGCTTAATGCTAAAGATTTAAATGTAACTTTTTTGAATAAGGAAAGCAGAAAAGTCCTGAAAGGTTTTGTTCTAAATTAAAAACAGTGCTCCAAGATTAGGTGTTGCGATTATCCAATGGGCACATTAGGCAACAACTCCAGACTGCTGGTCATCGGACTTGCCCTTTGCTTTTCCATATGACATGTTAGAAGGTAATCTGGTTTCCCTTGAAGGAGAAATGCCACAAAGGACACTTGGAGTTTGATGGATGTGCATTGGAGGCACAGGGACCTTGGGCAGGCAGCCAGCCAAGACCTTGCCCTTCTCTCTCCCCACATCACTGCCCCACACAAACCTTCTCAGTATCCTCCACCTTCTCATCTTCTCTGCATCCCCCTTTTCTGTCACCTCTTATTTGAGTTCCAGGTTGAGTGGCCAGAACAATAGTATTGAGTTTCAGGATTCCAGGGCTGGTTCTGACACTAGAAAAAGGGTGCTCTCTTCTTTCATAATTGGGTCTTAATATATGCATTCAGACAGCTAGTGGAAAGCAGCTGTGACAGTACACAGTAACAAGAGGACTGTGATGGTTCAGTTCCTGTGTCAGTTTTGCCAGGTCATGGTGTCCAGTTGTTTGGTCAAGTGAGCACTGGCCTGATTGTTACTATGAGGGTATTTCGTGGATTTAATCATTAGTCAGTTGATGGCATCTATGGCTGATTGCACCTACCATCAACAAAAGAGATGACCTTCAGCAATGAAAGGAGCCTCACCCAATCATTTGAAGGCCAAAAAGGGAGAAATGAAGATTTCAGCATTTAGAAGGAAGCATTTCCATCTTATTTCAGTCAGCCAACTTCTCCTGGGGAATTCACTGAAAACTTTCATCAGAGTTACCAACTTGCAGCCTGCCCTACAGAATGTTGATTTGCCAATTCCCACGGTCACATGAGCCAATTCCTAAAATAAATCTCTTAGTATTTACATATATATTTATGATTATCTATCTACCTACCTACCTACCTTCCTATTATCTATCTATCTATCATCTATCCATCCATCCATCCATCCATCCATCCATCCATCCATCCATCCATCTACCTATCATCTAGCTATTGTCTTTCATCTCTCAATTCTGTTTGTCTGGAAAGCCACGACTAATACAAGCATTATAAAATAGTTCCATCATGTAAGGGGCTTTTGCTCCCTGACTATCTGGGAAGGAGATGAAAAGTCCTATTGATAATCTACTTTTATTCCATTAACAAAGATCTTTGGAAAAAAGGATGTGTTGCTGCTAATGCTTTGCTATCTAAATCACTTGTTGGGTATAAATTTAAGTAGAAACCATGTGGATCTTTTCAAATGACTAGATTACTTTCAAAGTTCCCAAGATTCTTTAACATATGTTTTTTGGACAACAGCTGACCTGGCATCATGGGAGACACCCAGTTTCCTGGGCAAGAACCCCAAACCCCAGTGATGAGGTGGCCCTAAACCATCCTCTGGACACCTGGGCTCAGGGAACTATGCCCAAGGACCTTTGTCCCTTGAGTTTGGCACTTTCAACTCTATTTCTCAATTTCTGTCTGCCAGGTGGTAACCATAACCAAGAGAGGGAGATTGCATAAGAAGGCAGCAGTGGGTGAAAGAGAGGAGTACTGTCTTCACTGTGAATAGCAAATATGCAGAAAATTGATCATAGGGCGTGTGTCTTTAGTGCTCATTATGTGCTTGGCAGCATGCTATGTGCTTTTCATAATGCTGCCCCCAGATTCCCATCAGAAAGGTGAGTCAGAGACAAGGGCACCTGTGCAGATAGTTCATTTTGGGAAATGACTCCATGGAAGGAGAGAGAGCCCAAACTAGGTGCCTCTCTGAGCTGGTCACTGTGGGACCCTTTAAGGAACCACACAGAATGCATCTAGAACCTTCCACCATGAGACTTAAGGGAGCAGTAACCCACTGTCTGCCTTCCAGCTGGTTTAGAGCTGCCCTCCTGGCATTTTCCATTGTACGTGTGTAAATGCTGGTTCCCAGAAGAGCCCTGCCAGGAACACCAGGAAAACATGGGAGAGAAAGCAATGCCTGGTTGTCCTGGAGGGCACTTGCCTCAGACCACACCTGCAGGAGGCTGACTGCCACACAACGACCAAGTAAAAAGTGTGCCAGTGGAAGGCAGGGGAACACAAAGAGGTGCTTGACACCTAGCCTCTGTTTCATTTAAAATCTCACAGTTATCCAATGAGGCAGATAGTAGTATCTCCATTCTCTAGGTGCAGAAAGGCCAGATAACCCTTGGGCAAGAATCATATCTGGTTAGGGGCAAGCTGGCTTTGAAGCCAGAAGGTTCTACACAGAGCTTGGTCTCTAAACTAGACCCAAGGTTGTTGCTTGCTGTGATGGTTTGAAGACCCCAGGAAATCATGTTCTTAAAGCTAATCTATTCCTGTGGTTGTGAAGCTATTATAAGTGGGCCTTTTGGTTAGGTTACTTCAGTTAAGATGTGGTCCAGGGTGGGTCTTAATCCCCTCACAGAGTCTTTTATAAGAGAATAAAATTCAGAAGGAGAGAAAAAGCTATGGAAGCCAGAAGCTGAAAGCAAAAAGCCCAGAAGAGAAGGGAGAGACCAGCAAATGCCACCACGTGCATTGCCATGTGACAGAGTCCAGGATTGCTGGCAGCTGGTCTTCGGGGAGAAAGCATCGCCTAATGATGCCTTGATTTGGACATTCTCATGGCCTCAGAACTGTAAGTTCATAAACTAATAAATCCCCATTGTAAAAGCTGCCCCACTTCTGGTATATTGCCTTCGGCAGCTTTAGCAGACTAGAATACTTGCCATATTTAACTTAGTGCTAAACAGTTACATGCACTGTTAAAGATATTCATCGGGAGCTTCCTGAAGTCCCCTGTAAGGTACAGAGACCCCTGAGGTAGGAGATGCGTTCTACCTTTAACTCCTCTTTCCCAGGAAAGTTGTTTAAGGACTTTGCCTAACAATCTGTACACATCAATTTCTGCAGCCCTAATATACCTCACAGGGCCAAATAAAATACCGTGTGTGTGTGAAAGTGCTTTGCATTATGACTAATCTTGGTAAATTTTTCTTTGATGTGTTTAAGTGAGGCTCTCTGTGCTCATTTAGCATGTGGCAAAACACACCTGTGTGGTGCCTCCTTGCATTTCTATTAAGTCAAGTGATTCTTTCCGCTTCATTTATGATTTTTAATTAGGGAAAATTGTCTGATTTGATAACCCACTGATTGTGTTAAACTGATAGGTGCTCATTTAGATACCAGCACAAATCTGTAGTATAACCCTTGGCTTCTCGCGGTTTCATCAACTTGGGGATTCCGATGAGGGCTGCAATGACTCAAAGATTAGGGACCTTACTATAGAAATCTTGAGGGACCCCGGAGGTCAGCTAATCCAGATCCTTCTTTGAAGGAGGAAATAAATCAAAGTCCAACAGAGGGTCAATGACATGCCCAAAATGCATTGTCGAGAGGATACCCTTTCCTAAAATCAGAATTCCCCCCCCCCCAAGGTCTGCTTGTCTTCTGCACTGCTTTTTGGGCGCTGGGTTTTTTTATTTTATTTTAATTTTTTTAAAAATGATACTTAGGTTATATAAATGTACATAAAAAATATAGGGGATTCCCATATATCCTGCTCCTCACATCACCCACATTTACCCCCATTAACAACATCCTTCATTAGTGTGGTACTTTCATTGAAATTGATGAACACATCTTGGAGCATTGCCACTAAGGGTGGATTATAGTTTACATTGTAGTTTATACTCTCTCCCACTCAATTCTGTAGATTAAGGCAGGATATATAATGGCCTGTATCTGTCATTGCAATGTCATTCAGGACAATTCCCAAGTCCTGAAAATGCCCCATATTACACCTGTTTTCCCTCTCCCTGACCTCAGAACCTCCAATGTCTCCTGCCTCCACATCAATGATATAATTTCTTCCATTGCTAGAATCACAATAAGTCTATAGCAGAATACCAGTAAGTCCACTCTAGTCCATAGCTCATTCCCCAACCCTGAGGATTCTGGGGTGGTGATGTCCACTCCACCTCTAATTGTATGGGCTTCAGTCCCATACAGCTGATGGATGGGACTCTCTTGTTTGCAGTTGTAGACTCTTGGTTCCTTGGTATGGTGGTTATCCATCATCACCTCCTTGTTAGTTGTCCTGGGTGAGTCCAGTGAACTGGAGAGTAGGTGTTGCAACTCCATTGAGGCTCAGGGCCCAGCTGGCATATGGACAGCCCAAAGATTCAAGTCTCTTGGACGTATACCTACCAACTCCAGTACCAACGATAGGTTCAAATAGAAGGGACAGAAGAGGCATGTGTAGGGAAACCACAACTGAGTCTAATTCTGTCACATTGGGGAGCACACAAAGGAGCCAGTGTTCTTAATGGAGGGACTGGAATGGCATGACGCAGTTTGGCCCTTCCTTACACCTTATGATGCAAGCTCTGGGGCCAGCCTAGAGGCCCGAGGAGGTTGTGACCCCTGCATGGCCTGCTCTGGTCCAATGGCAATTGGCCACCCAGGCCCACTGCGTTCAGCTGTGTCCGGGTGTCCCTGTTTCTCACCTTTTTGTGCCATAGGCACCTCCTCTGAGACATGCTGTGTCCCTAACTATTGCCCAAAGGCCTCATTTGGGAGCTGGATTGGGTATAAGGTGTAATAATAAAAATGAGTTCATAAAGACAAGATTTTAATTCATAAAATAGATTTAATCCAACTATATTGAAGTAGAGTAAGTAGAGTCCTTATTAATATACTCAACAATTCCTGGGCCCCCAACTTATGGAAGACATAATGTTAGCCTTGTTGAGACCCTTGAAAATTCAAATCCAATAATTGTTGCCAAATTTGACTGGCTTGAAGGACAAATGCTTGAAACCCAATGATGCAAGCAGTTTCACTTCCTGAGGTCACTGGTGGTCTCAAAAAGAGGCAGAGGGGGGAAGCAGATGTGGCTCAATCGACTGGGCTCCTGTCTACCACATGGGAGGCCCTGGTTCGATTCCCAGGGCCTCCTGGTGAAGGCAAGCTGGCCCATGCCCGTGGAGAGCTGACGGCCTGTGCCCGTGGTTGACGCAGCAAGATGACGCAACAAAGGGAGATGAGCAGACACGGAAGAACGCACAGCGAATGGACACAGAAAACAGACAGCAAGTGCAAGCGGCAAGGGGGGTGGTAAATAAATAAAAATAAATCTTAAAAATAAAAAGAGGCAGAACCTGATGGTACAAGGTTGTTAATTTAAGGGGTAAATGTTGGGCAAATATTTAGTTTACAAATTGCTCTTTTCCTTCCATCTGATCTCAGCATATTTATACAGAGATGCTTTACCTTAGAGTTTCTCTTCAGACTACTTGGCATCCACTAGTTATTTGAAAACTTGAAAGCTGATAATGATAAATATTAGTTTTCCTTTCTTCCTAATCTTCTAGAATGAGCATATTGAATTAATCTGACAAGATAGGTACATGTTTACATTCCTAAGGCTGTGTTTGCATTTTACCCGTTTGGGATTTATGCTTTTAACTTGGGCCTGTTTATTTACTTGCTTACTTATTCATTGAATGTGCAAATAGCCCTCACTATGTCCCAGACCCTGTTCTAAGCACTTTATAAATAGGAACCCATTTAAACCTGTCACAACCTCCAGAGGCAGGTTCTATGAATAGAGTGATCACTAAAATTTATGTTGGGTTCTGTGGTAGTTTGAGTCTTTTGTGGACCCCAGGAAATTATGTTCTTAAGCCAGTTCATTCCTGTGGTGTAAACCTATTGTAGGTGGGAATTTCCTTTGGATTAGCTCACTTAAGTAGGGCATGACCTAGGGTGTTTTTTTTTTTTTTTTAAAGATTTTATTTATTTATCCCCCCTTGCTGCTTGTGCTCACTGTGTCCATTTGCTGTGCGTTTTTCTGTGTCTGCTTGTCTCCCTTTGTTGGGTCGTCCTGCTGTGTCAGCTCACCGCGCCACGTGGGCTGGCTTGCCTTCACCAGGAGGCCCTGGGAATCGAGCCCGGGGCCTCCCACATGGTAAACGGGAGCCCTATCGATTGAGCCACATCCACTTCCCCCAGGGTGTGCCTTAATCCTCTTACTGGAGTCCTTTATAAACCGGATGAATACAGAGAGAAGTTGCTGCAGAGACAGAGAAATCCTCCCAGAAGCTGAGAGAGCAAGTCCTAGAAGCCAGAAGCTGAAATCAACAGAATTCGGGAAAGAGAAAGCCACTGGAGCAGTGAGAAAGCTGGAGGAAGCCAGTAGCTGAAAGCAACAGAGCCTGGAGAAGGCAAAGTCTAGCAGATGCCGCCATTGTGCCCTGCCATGTGACAGGAGTCCAGGATGGTGGGCAGCCACTCCTCAGGGAGACAGCTTTGCCTCATTCCTGGATTTGGACACTTTTCTCAGCCTTGCAACTGTAAGCTTATAAGTAAAAAAATCCCAATTGGAAAAGCCAACCCATTTCTGCTCTATTGCCTTGACAGCCTTTAACAAACTAAAACAGGTTCATTTTGTGCCAGGTACTGTACTAAGTCCCTTATATGCAGTTTCTCAATTGACTCTCACAATGGCCCAATGCAGTGGGGATAACTATATCTCTGTTTTACTGATAAGTAAACTGAGGCTTAGTGAGGTTATAAACTTGCCCAGACTTATGCCTTGGCATCTCTTTTTGAATGGATTAGCATTTTCAACATATGAAACAGAGGAAATAGATATTTAAGTTTGTAGAAAATTTAACTAGAATTTATTCAAAATGAAGCATTAAGTCTTTGAAATAAGTCTTTTCCACTGATGAATTTCCTAAGGACAGTTTGTTTTAGCTTCACATGATCTGAAATATGGTTCAAATTTTATGATTTTTTTTTTTTTTTGATGTTTGTTCAATTTCTTTATACAAATTCAGCCTTACATGTGTTCACCCTTCAGATCCTTTGCCAAGGCAAGTTGAGCCTCTTTTCTGAAAATGCGATATAAGAGTGACCTCTAGTGGTGAGAAATTGCAAGTGTTACTGTGGCTGCACAGTTTTAATTTCTGAACTGTTGAAACCAACGTCCTGGGGCTGAACAGTCAGTCCCTTTTCAGTTCTTGGTGCATGGATGCAGGGGAAGCCAGGAAAGAAAACACTAGAACCACTGATTCCCTCAAGCCTATAGTAAGGTTTGAAAATTATAAACCAAATGCCATTTGCCAGTATGCTATTAAACACTTTACTTTTTCATTATACAATGCATTCATGGTTTCTACATTCTTTGCCCTTTATTAATCAAAATATTGACTATTGAATGGAATTGACTATCCCCTAAAGCTATATCAGGAAGGTATTAAAGGTTATTTTATTGAACTTTTGGTAGTATTACTTGATATTTTTTCAGGTTTCCCCACTCAAATGTTTTACCTAGTAACGGGAAGTTATAATGAGATACATTTTGATTATATAATGTAGTTTAGTATAAAACCACAAACTTGAATTTCATTTCTGCCTCTTGTACCTCTGTGACACCGAGCATATTATTTAACCACTCCCAGCTTATTTCCTCCCTTGGGACTAATGATAATAATAATAACCCATAGCATTGTTGCATAAAATATTCAACACAGTGCTTGTCATGGAGAAAGTGCCTAGTGAATAAGACAATAAGATTTATTCCTAATGCTAGCTAAACCTTTACGGAGCATTGGGTGTTTCCTTTGTTTCCTGACCTCTCTTCTGGTTGGATTCCCATATAACTGGCTTCCTGAAGAACATTTCTCTCTTAATGTCTTCCCATTCCTGATTTCCTTCCATGGGTGGATATTGGTACCGTTTCCCAGGCATCTCGGTGGGGGACCTTGACGCCTCACTGTGCTGTCGGAACATCCTTACCCTGTCACATCTTGTGAGACTCCAAGTTCTGTAAATGATTTCCTGGAATGTTTCTTACATCTCTCCTTTTCATTTTCATGGGAAGGATGGCAACATTGGTTGGTATATTCCCCCCCGCCCCCCCGTCATCTAAGGATGTGCGAGATAGGATGAGTTACAATCAGAGACTCTTAAGAGGGGGAAAGGGATTCTATCTATCCAGCATAATCTCTCTCTCCAGATGCCCAGCTATGAACAAGACGCAGAAGTAAACATGCCTGGGAAAAATCAAAAGCATTATGCAAATGCCTGATGGTGGGATCGTATTATCTGATATGCAGACGTGGCCACCATGTTACTAGAACATGAGAAGAGGCAGAGATTATTATTTTATTGGACATGCACTGCTCAGTAGATCGTGGGAGCCAAACAATGCATGGCTAGTTCAAGCCTGATGCAGAGAAAGAATTTACACTCTTAAATCACAATAATTAATATCAACAATATAGCAAAAGGGGCAGGAGAGATTCCTTTGGTGTTTATTTGGTGAAATATCCCTTGATATTTCAAATGGTGAGTGACCAGTCCAAAGTGACCCAGCTGTTAGGTGCCAGGGGATGGGAGAGGGGAGGAGAGGGGGTATTTGGAAAAAAATAGGGTAAACGTTATGTAATAGGAATATCTCAATGAAGATGTTTAAAAATAAAACCCATCAGAACTCTTTTTAACCATGCATATGGTATGCTTGCAATAATGTTCATTCATATTTGTAATATGATTAGCACTATGTTAATCCTAACAGCTTTCAAAATTTATTTGACCACTGGATTCTTCTGTTTCCTAACTCCTGTTAGCAGCTTAAAGAGCTGTAAGATATACGTAAGGGAAGCTGGTTTAGGGTGGACCCATCATTGACTTTGGTATCACATCAACCATTTTCACATCCCAGCGTGATCACTTACTAGCCGTGAGTCCTTAATCATTTGACTGGTCTGGGGCTCCGACCTTTGTCTGTAAAAATGCCAACCTCACAGGATTATTGGGAGGATTAAATTAGGTCATTATTTGTTAGCAAATGTGTCAGTGCCTGGCACATAGGTTAATTTCTGTTCCCACTTCTTTGCTTTTCCCCACATAGTTCCTCATCTCTCTCCTCTTTGATGCCTTTTGAGATCCTTGCATGTCCAGATCCCAATGCCACCCCAGTTGATTGAAATCCGACCTCCCCAGTTTACGTTGGTTATTTCTCCCTTTAAACCTATTGTTTAAATAGACCGTGCCGTTCATGTGGATGGTTTTGCTGTCCTTTCTGATAATTAGTGTTTCATGGTTACGGGCCTCCAGTTCTACAAAAAGTTGAGCTCCTTGCCAATGGGGAGAGTTCCCTATAGATCTTTCTGTCTTTCACAGCAACTGCATATACATGTTAATTTTCATTTATATACTGGTTATTACCAACAAATTTTAGGTATAATTTTATATTTTAAGTCTTATAAGAAGGATCATTTTAAATAGATTTATTTTAAGTATTTAAACAAAGCACTGAGTAGAACCAACATCCAAACAGCAGACTATTTGGAATAATATTGCTGTTGTACATTTTTTCCCAAGAGTTTTCAAGAAGATGTACTTAAGGGAAACGTTGATCCTTTCTAGATTGGTAGCATCGATTTTTAAGGTTAGTGTGATCTGATTCTTCCTAGCTTCCTTCATTTGCCCTCAGAGCAGAGTATCATCAATAGTGCAAAAATACCTGTACTTCTGTATGTATTCTGTTGAAATTTGTCTCACTTTTACTCTGAAACATCTCTAATACAGGGAAAATTGTTTTTAATTATTGCACAAATTCCAAAGTTTCTTTTCTATATTCTCATTTTCACAGTTGCCTTGTTGTGTGTGACGCAAATGGCCATTCACCACAAACTACAATCTTCTTAACTCAAAGATGGTCCAGGACTCAGCAGCTGTGGCATCTCCAGGGTGCTTGTGAGAAATGCAGATTCTCAGGCCCCACCCCAGACCTACTGAATAGAAATCTGCATTTGAACAAGGTCCCTGGGTGATTCAAGTGCACATTAAAGTGTGAAAAACATTAAGGCATTTGTTATCTCTTGCAATTGAAAAATGAAGAGATAATTAGAGTTTACTGTAAAAAAAAAGTTGCTGAAAGAAAATGAAGTTAACATTTACTATCTCAGTTGGTAATATATGTTTACCTAAGTTACACACACACACACAAACACACATACATATGCACATTATATATGTATGCTCCATATTTTGTATATATATCCCAGAATATATATCAATATACACACATATAGATATATATATATGTACATCATACACATATACACATATATATCCATATATATATATATATATATTGCCTGGAGACCCCTGGCTATACACACACACACACAGAGACACACATATGGATATATATGTGTGCATATATATTCTCACAGGGGTCTCCAGGCTGTTCCTTGGGAACCAGGCAGTATCCTTTTTTGAACATTTTAAGAGCACATTTTCCTTGATAAAACAAATATGTCTAATAATAGTTCTTTCCATTAGATTTCCCAGGCAGACAAAACACAGAACTTGTACTGCAGCCAGTACGATAAGCTGGGGTGAGGAGGACACAAAGTGGTAGGCAGGTCTCTCCTTCTCTGGGAGGGTCACCCCAGTCCTCCCAGAGGTGTGATATCCACATCAGGTTACCAGCGCATTTGAAAGGTAGCAGCACCAAAAGATGGAAACAACCCAAGTGTCCATCAACCAATGAATGGATAAACAAAATGTGGTATATAAATATGATGGAATACTATGTTGCAGTAAGAAGAAATGAAATTGGGACACATGTGATAACATGGATGAATCTTGAAGACATTATATTAAGCGAAGTAAGCCAGACACAAAAAGACAAATATTGCATGGTGTCATTAATATGAACTAAATACGAAGAATAAACGCATGGAGTTAAAACCTAGAGTATAGGTTATTAGGAGATAAGAAGAGGGTTGAGAAGAACTACTGATGCTTAATGTATGTAGAAGCTTTAACGTGACTCTAAAATTGTGGAAATAGAGTTGATGGTAACACATTGCAGTGAGTAGCAGCTGGTTTATAAATAGGATTGTGGCTGAAAAGGGTAGTCTGGGGAAGTAAATGTCAATTGAAAGAAAGCTAAAGAATAATCTAGGGACTGAATAGCACAGTGAACCCAGAGGTGGATGAGAATTGTGGTTGAGGGTACAAAAGCAAGTGTCCTTCTGTGAGCCAGAGCAGATGTACCTCATTATTGCAGGGTGGTGGGAATGTGGAGAAGCATGGGATAACTACAATTGGTGTGACCTAGAGACTGTGGTTAACAGCAATACTATAATATTCTTGCATCAATGACAAAGATGTACTATGTTGATAGTAGAGGTATATGGAGAGAGTGTGCCAAATGTATGCTATGGACTGTGGTTGGTGATAATAGTCTGATGATATTATCTCATAATCTGTAACAAGTGTTCCACCACGGTGTGGTGTGTTGGTGAAGGGGTGTTGTATGGGAATTCTACACATGTGTATGATTGTTTTGCAAGTTCACAAACTGTGTAATAAAAAAATATTTTTAAAAAATAGGGTGGGTTGGGGGAAAAATACACCAAATGTAAGATAGGGACTATAGTTAGTAGTAATATTTTGATGATCCTCTTGTAGTTTGTAACAAATGTTTCACAACAGTGCAAAGTGTTGGTGGAGGGGTGATGCATGAAACCCCTGTATGATGTTATGTATGTTTATTTTGTAAGTTCACAATCTTTACTATACACTTATTATTTATGCATGTTCATGAATGAATGATACACTTCAATAAAAATATATTTAAAAAATGAAACTATAAAGCCAATTAAAAAAAAAAAAAGGTAGTGGTGCTGGGGCAAGACGCTGGCCGGCCCTCTACATTATGGAAATTCCCTCGTCCACACTTGTTAGAGGGGCAGCGGGCGGTTTGACTGAAAGCCGTATTTGTGCTGAGTGAAGACTGTTCTTCACGACTGATAGGTGCTTTCCTAAACACGAGTGCCATGGCAAGTAGCAGCTCATTCTGCCTGCATCCATGGTTGCCGCAGTGTTAGGATGGCTCTTGGTTCAGAAGCCCCCAGGGTCAAGGGGAAGCATCACTGGCATCTGGAGTCTGTGGGTCCATTTGGGCTTTGCCACTTGTGCTAATTAAGTGACCTTGACTTTGAGAAAATGATGTTACTCTGATACTTATTCATCAGGAATGGGAACCACTGTCCTAAGGCAGGGCTCCTCCAACCCTCCTGAAACTAAGCATCGCCAAGGGTGCTAGGTAAGTATACAGATGCCCAGGCCCCACCTAGAACCCCCGAGGCAGGATACCTATGGGTGGGGCCTGGGAATCCGAGTGTTGAATGACCCTCTGGGAGATTCTTCTGAGAAGTGTGGTTAGCGCTGTCTGGGGAAGCCCTTTGGTTACTTTTCAGCTCACTTTCCTCTAAATTGGCAACTCCAGATATGGGCAAATAGGCAACTAAGAAGATGATATGGTGTCATTGATGGGGGTAGGATAAACTCTAAAAAATATGTTAAACTTTGAAATATTTGACCTCTTTCTGGGCTGACTACCCACCATCCCTACATCTTACTGTTAGGTTAGTCTTGTGGCCATCTTTTATTTCTTCCTCCCATCACTCTTCTCCCTTAATATGACAAAGCCTAGATCATCTTCTTTAACATCTTCTGACGGAAAAACAAAGCTGGGTAAGATGGGATCATGGGCTCAGGGCCAGACACAGCTCCTTCACGAGCAATCTCCTTGGACTGCTCTATGGGCGTGTGAAGAGGTTGAAAGATGGACCTTTAAAAAAAACCAGATATAGAAGGGGCCAGAGGAAGTTATTGTCACCCCATTTGACCTCTAAGTGGAGCAAGTATAGACCAGTGGTTTGGAAAAGCTGTACCTGCTGTTGTTCAAATCTCTGCCCTGCCACTTATTAAGCCATATGACCATGGGCAAATATTTAACCTCTCCATGCCTCAGTTTCCCATCCTGTAGAATGAGGTTGGTAATAATATGCCGCTTTATGATGACTCTTTTTACTGAGTAAATGTTCCATGATTGTTAGCTAGTACTGAGTTTCTTGCTTCTCTTGTTGCTTGCTTGCTCTCTGAGGACTCTTGATCTCTGGGGATTATGTATTCAGGAAAAATTATGGGAACCATAGTTTTTATTACATATTTCATTCATACTTCTTTTACTTTTGTATCAGTTGTATCAGACTAAAATAGATGTTTTGTTGGATTAAAAATGTGGCTCTTTCATACCCATAGACTTAGAAACCTTTCTTTGAGAAAAGCCTGTCTTCTTTCACAGTTTGGTATTAGAGATATAATATGCAGTTGACGTAGCAGAAGAAGGTTTATGCTGGGTAAAGCCAACAGGTTAGAAATAATTTAAAAAGAAGGCCGTAATACAAAGGTTTAAGGAACTATTGAGCAGAGAATCATCTTGTATTCTGCATAATCAAGTGGAAAGGACTTTGTTTGTGAATAACGATAATAAAAATAAACCTTCCTTGAGTCTACTTAAGAAATGGAATGAAATCCAACCACAGTGTAAATTAGGCCTGAACCCGTCCACAAATAGATGGAGGGAGCAGATGGGGACAGAGGGTTAGGGGAGGGTATGCGTGAAGACAGACTGGCTGGGAGGAGGAGCAGCCCTGGCTAGGTGGAGGGAGGGAGCTCAGTCTTTTTGCAAAGTGGGGTCCCCCTCAGCAGAAACAGGGCCAGCCCAGTCCCTCGGCCTTTCCTGCAAAACCCGCTAGATTTTCAGTTCCGTGGCCTTGGAGGAGGATTCGGCAAACCTTGCAGCAAGGTGGAGGCTGGGTCTTCCCAGACCCTGTCGGCTCTGCAGGGCTCAAGTTTCCCTCACGTGATCTGGCACCGAGTGTCATCCTGGCATCACAGCAGAGGTGGCCCCTTGAGCTCTGCCAAGACAGAGGTCCAGGAGGGATGGACTGTAACCAGAAGCATAAGCACCCTGGCGATTATGCTCAGGTCAAATCAGGAGGCTCATTAGGTGGTTCCCGAGTGCAAGGGCTCTGCTAGCGTGGATAGGGAAGGCCAAAGAGAGGGGATTTCCAGTCCCCACCATTACTGGCTGTTTGAACTATATAGATTCCTTTAGCTTGCCAAGTAGGTATTTGAAATAGGGAGTGAAAGTTATGGCTCATATCCAGGGCTGTTGTGTGGAATAATAGGGACTGTGGTTAAAACACTGAGCACAGGGCCTGGTCCAAAGCGGGCACTCAGGCAATGGTAAAAATTTTATGAAAACTATTGTTATCGTTATTCTAGAAGCTGGTCGTTCGGTTGGAATTGACACGTCTGACTCTAGGAATCAGGAGGAAAACAAGGCTGGGCAAATTCTAGCGTGGGTCTGTGGGACTGTCCTTTCCCAGGCCTGTTGGCTACTGGTTTTTAGGGCTTTCTCCACCTCTCTGGGATCACCCCATCAGCCTGTGTAGAAGGTTAATGTTAGGGTCATCAAAAAAAAATTTTTTTTTTGAGGTACCAGGGACCAGGGATTGAACCCAGGACCTTGTATATGGGAAGCCAGTACTCTACCACTGAGCCACATTGGATCCCCTGAGTTGGTCCCTTCATTTGTTTTGCTTGTTGTTTGTTTTTTTGTTTTTTCAGGAGGCACCGGGAACCGAACCCAGGACCTCCCATGTGAGAGGCAGACCCTCAACTGCTTGAGCCACATCCATTCCCCAGGGCCATCTATTAAAATTAGTTACCCTCTCCTTGCTGCCTCTTTCTTTTCTCCACCAACCCCCTTAAAACTTTGACTTTGGAGTCAAATCTCCAAGTCCTTCTTTTAAAACAATCTTTTATTTTGGTAATATACTAACATAAAATTTATCACTGTAACCATTTTAAGTGTACAATTCAGTGGCGTTAATTACCTTCACAGTACTGCGCTACCATCACCACCGTCTGTTACCAAAACTTTCTCACCACCCCAAGCAGAAGCTCTGTCCCCATTAAGCAATAACTCCTCATTCCCTGCCACCCCCAGTCCCTGGTAACCTCTAGTCTAGTTTCTGTTTCTATGGATTTCCCTAATCTGGGCATTTCATAATACTGAAATCACATAATATTTGTCCTTTTGGGTTTGGCTTAATTCCCTCAACCTTATGTTTCTATATTGTGGTGTGAATAAGGTCTTCGTTCCCTTGTATGGCTGAATAACTTCCCATTGTATGGATAGACCACATTTTGTGTGTCCACTCATCTGCTGATGGACACTCGGGTTGTCTCACCTTTTGCCTACTGTGAAGAATGCCGCTACGAGCATCGGTGCACAGGTACTCGTCTGAGTCCCTGTTTCCAATTCTTTCAGATATAGACCTAGGAGTGGAATTGCTGGGTCATGATAATTCTCTGTTTCACTTCGTGAGGACCCACCAAACTGTTTTGCACAGCAGCTGCACTATTCTGCATTCCCACCACCCAAGTCCTTTTGGAATATGGATTAAATAGGCCTGTGAAGCTGGAATCACGGGGCCTGGTGTTCATTCATTCCGCCAGTATTTATGGAACACCCAGTGGGTGCACTTGGGAGGTGCCAGGCTCTGTGTTGGGTGGGTGGGTGGGGGCATTGAATACAGGCAGGGGTGGACACAAGCAACAATCCCACCCTGGCAATCCTACCAAGAAGATGGGAGAGTTTGGCCTACTCTGGGGGGATCAACAAAGGCTTCTTTGAGTTCAGGGCCAGGGCAGCATACAGCAGGTGCTCAATAAAGGCTCACTAAGGGTGTGAGTGAATGAGGAGATGGAGAAGGGCCTTTCAGGTTCGCCTAACTGGAGTCTAAGGAGAGGGGAGCCCCTTAGCAGGCCCAGAATCCAAACCAAGTGCTGTCCTTTCCAATCTTTCCACAGGTTTGATTTCCTGCTAATATTCCTACTGTTTTTTTGTTGTTGTTGTTGCTCTTAAAAGTTCATTCCAGCCACTCCAGAGCTTGTTCCTGGGACTTCTTAGAAATGAAATTATACTTGATGCCATTTCCCTTCCTTCTGAAATTACTGTTGGCTTTATTTTTAGTATGTTTGGGGTGGGGGTAAGGAAAAGCATTACTTACCTCTAGTTTTCCATATAACCACTTCTGATGACTATCCCTTTTAAACCTTTTTTTTTTTTTTCAGGCTTTGCAGCCTGAATTAACTTTTCTGTAAGAAAAAGGTCTTTCGTGGTTTATAAATTTTAATGCAGGATGCTAACTGCCAGGATACTTTTGGGCCACAACCAGGGATTTTATCCAGCCTCCTCAACAGATGAAATGAGGCACAAACTCATGTGCACCTGGGTACAGTGGCCCTTTCATATTTCATTTTCAAAGTTACGACACCTCCTGGTTTAACCTCAGGACGTCAAGAATTTTCTTTTGAAACCCATTTCCTGGAAATGGGTCTTTGCTGTGCTAATGGATAATTTTTCACTTCATATTTTTTTAAGGAGTATAAATTCTATTTTTTTCCTCTCGCAAATAAGGGGAAAAAAAAAAGACAGGGTGTGTGGGCTGTGGTAAGCATCTCCTCTGTAATAAATGGTACAGGCCATCGCTGTCCTGGATTCTTCAATATTTCATTAGCAACAAGGGATTCCTACACTGCCCTATTCATTCCCTGTTCCTCTGCAGACAGTGGACTGATTATTGTGACTAGAAGAGCTGAGTAAGAGAAAGCTTCAGTGAGTGCCAGAGCCTTGAACCACGCAAGGACCTGTCCCCGTGGAAAGCTAGAGGTCCTGATTGAGCACTGCGATGAGGCAAAACTGGGTTCTAGAGATTTGGCTCTTACCTATGTTTTCTGCAACGTTTCTTCCCCTCTGCTGGACAATTCTCCTAGAAGGAAGTATCACCTCAGGCTGACAAAATGCCCTTCTGCAAAGTTACAGAACATGGTCCCGCTGGGACAGAGGGTGGAAAAGGAGCTGACACTTGGCCAGCTGATGCCACGCTGGGGAGAAGAGGTAACATCACTTTCTTGGGGCTGGGTGTCAGCCCCAGCTGCCTCCTTGAGGGGGTCTCCTTTGGGCAGTGAGTGAACCACCCGGTGCACGGGGGCGTCTTGCAGCAACGCATCCCCAGAATTTTCTTCTTGGAGAGTTGCCCTTTTGTTCCTGTGGAACTGCTGATACTTGATTAGGAAGACCCAAATGGAGTGTTTGTGAAGGAAGTGTAGTGGGGTTCCTGTTAAGGCCGTGCTTTAGGGGGAATGGCTTTTGTTCCAAGATTGCCCATTACTGTTCTGTCTGGATGGAGTTAAAAAAAAAACAGTTCCTTGGGTCCAGCTGTCCCATGAGAGGAATTACTTGAGTGACCCTTCTTGGTGATGAAACACAAACACAAAAACAAAACCCCTCGCAAACCACTGCCTCAGGGATTGGTTATAAAAGGGTTCTTTGTAGTTTGTCAGAAACTTCTCTCCCTTGGTATATAAATGTTGAAAGATGCCCCTGGGGAGGAACCTTCTAGAAATATGCAAAATGAGACCATCTCCCTTACCCAGTGAACTTCAGAGTGATTCGAACACACCTGATAAACCGAAGAATGCAGTCTGGAAAGGTTCCCACCTTCAGACTCCTTCAGAGTCTGGGCCATTGCAGGTCTAGGGTAGGGGAGCCACAAAAAAATAGCAGACCCCAGTTCAATCTGGATGTCAGACACACACCAAATAGTTGTTAGTGTAAGTGTGCCCTTGCAATATGCAGGGCACAGTTACGCTAAAAAGCTATTTGCTGTCCTTCTGGAATTCACATTTATTGGGGGGTCCTTTATTTGCATTGGCTAAACCTGGCATTCCTTTTGTAGGGAGAAGATCTCTTTGGGCATGGCCTGTCGCATGGAGCGTACTTTGTAATTGTGGCTGCGTACGAGTGCACAAGTGGGAAGCACAGTTGGTTGACGATAGCTCCAGAGGGAGAGGGGCTGTCCTTTGAGGCATCCTGTCACACATACTTGTCACACATATGGGCTTTATTTCACTGTTGGGCAAGACTGATCCAGGAGCGCGATGGGGAGGTGGCAAGAGAGGAAAAAACTGGGACCTGCAGAGGGCGGCTGATATTCCCCAGCTATCTCTTTCCAGGGTATCTGGAAGCAGGACTAGCTTCTTGGGACTTGGCGTGGGTGGGTGGATGAAACAAGAGCAAGAGATTTGGGAGGCAGGGGTTTGACTGATTGATTTGAACATAAAGAAAAAGCAGGCATATTGGATTTCCAAGTCGAAGAGAAGCCTGCCAGGTACAGAGGAACTGGGAGAGAAATTGGTGCCCTGTGCCTCTTCCTCTCAGTTGGTTCCCACCCTCAGCCTTAGCTGGTATCCCAACCTAACTAAGCATGGCTGGGCGACCAGTTGGGTGGAAGGGGGTGCGTGGGGGATGAGGAAAGTCACAGATGAGAGAAAATGCATTGTTATGAGCAGGGAGGACAAGCAATCAGGGCTGGAGGGCAAAGCAGAAGTGACCAACAACTGTGGGACAAAAGGGAGATTCAAGGCCACAGAGAGCCTTATAAAAGAACTCGAGTCTCCTGAAGGCTGGTCTCTAGTCAACGCTTTTAAAAAGCCCTTTCTTCAAACAATACCTGATGAGTTAAATACTGCCCCCGCCCCCCATTCTAGAGAAAAACCAAAGTTTCACTGCACTGCCTATGTCTTTTTTTTTCAAGATTTATTTATTTATTCATTTCTCCCCCTCCCCCTTGTTGTTTTGTGCTCGCTGTCTGCTCTCTGTGTGTTCTTCTGTGTTTGCTTGTCTTCTTTAGGCAGCACCGGGAACCGGTCCTGGGACCTTCTGGAGTGGGAGAGAGGCACTCAATCTCTTGCACCACCTCAGCTCCCTGGTCTGCTGCATCTCTTATTGTCTCTTCTGTGTCTCTTTTTGTTGCGTCATCTTGCTGCACTGGCTCTCCTCACGGGCCAGCACTCCATGTGGGCCAGCACTCCTGCATGGGCCATCATTCCACGTGGGCCAGCTCTCTGCTCAGGCCAGCTCACCATGCGAGCCAGCTTGCCTTTCACCAGGAGGCCCCGGGAATTGAACCCTGGACCTCCGATATGGTAGACGGGAGCCCAATCTCTTGAGCCACATCCATTTCCCGCCTATGTCTTACATAGGAAAAATACCATAACATAAATATGAAGGAACAAAGTCCAGCTGTACTGGAAATCACTGTCCAGTGTCTGTTCCCACTTGCTGGCACTTTGTGTTTCAAACTGTGGGCCTTGAATCACCTCAGGATGACCTGAGCTATTATTTTTTTTTAAAGGAGGTACTGGGGATCAAACCTGGGACCTTGTACATGGGAAACAGTTGCTCAAACCACTGAGCTACATCCACTCTCTGACCTGAGATGTTTAAACATAGAGATCAGCTCTGCTTCTCACCATCCCAGGTAACCTTGGACTTGCTCTTAACCGTTCCGTGCCTCAGTTTACTTGTCTGTAAAATGGAGGAAAATTTCCCACCTAAAAGGTTGATGTGAGGATAATAAATAAGGGCAGTACCAGGTCTATTGTCAGCACACCACAAATAATAGGCGAAAACAATAGCAGCAATAATAATAATGAGATAGGAATCAGCCATGCTATTATTGTTATTTTTATTTCTGAACCCCACCCCAGATCTACGAAATCAAAATCTCTGATCCTCAGGTTGAAGTACAACCCGGAGGGCTTCTTAGGCATGCTGCAATTTTAGCAGCAAAGTTAAAAAATTTTAACTTTATTTTACAAGAACTTTTAGATTATAGAAAAGTTACATCGAAAATATAGGGGATTCCCATATACTCTACCCCTCCCCCTCTCTCATTTCCCCCTATTAAGAACATCTTACATTAGTGTGGGACATTTGTTACAATTGATGAACAAATATTGAAGCATTGCTACTAAGCATGGTCTCTAGTATACATTATAGTTTACACTTTGCACTGTATAATTTTATAGGTTTTGACAAAATGTATAATGGCCTGTATCTGTCATTGAGATATCATGCAGAACAATTCCAATGCCCTAAAAATGCCCATGTTATACCTATTCTTCCCTCCCCTTCCCCTCAGAACCTCTGGTAACCATTGCCTTTATATCAATGTTATAGTTTCTTCCGTTACTACTATAATAATAAGTCTGCTTTGGTCCATGTTTGCATTCTCACCTTACGTTTGTTCATTCCTCTATTTTGAGGATCTTAGGGTGGTGATGCCCACTCTGCTTCAGGTTGAGAGGGGGCTTAGATCTTATGGGGCAGATGAAGGAACTGTTTTGCTTGCAGTTGTGACTCTCCTTTGCTTTTTTGGGATGGGCGTTGCCTTTTGCTTTCTGTTATGGCATGGCTGCCTGCAGGTGGCTTTCAACAGCTTGTACGTGGCTGTGCCTCGGGACATGCTGTGGCCAGAGAGAGGCTTCCTTCTGCCCTTCCGGCTCCAGCCAGCCTTGGTCCTGGCCAGGCTCCCACCCTTTCCAATTTCAGTGTTTACGTGAAAGCATTTTGAGGCTTTCCAGTTTCGGAGTCCTTCCTTTTGGTCACAGTTTTAGGGTAGAAGAGTCCAAGTGTTTTGCTTTTGAGGCCAAGCAGGCTCTAACTCTGTTTTAAAGGGTGGCAGCCTTTGAACTAGATTTGGTTAAGGGAGTCAGTCCTTTGGATTCCTGAAGCGTGACAGAGAGACCAGGAACAACAGATTCCCCAGGCCCTTCCAGTACCACCAGCTCCCCCTGTGCTTACACACCCGGAAACTGGCCAGCTGGCTTCACTGTGCCGCATTTCAAATAATCACGGAATCTGGCCCACGTTTATAATGTCAAAGTATTGCGTCTATCGAAATTGGCCCTTCCCATTGTGAGTTAAGAACAGCAGTTTTAGTGTATTTACATAGAAATTTGTTTTAGTCTGAGTTATCATTTGGCTAATTATACAGTAGGCAAAGCTAAGATTTGGGGGCTAATGTGGTTTGCGATTCCTTGGAACGAACACTACTTTTCACCACGCTTTCTCATTTTGTGTGATGAGCTAGCAGTTCTGGGCATGGTTTCCATCTCCATTAAGTAGGAATGAGAAATTTTCTCAATGGCTGAAAGGAGAGAGCATCAAGGATGGAATGTACTCGTGCAGACACATAATACGGAAATCTGGCTTCAAACAAAGTACAGTCTAAAAACTCTTAAAACCATTTCCTGGCGAAATGGCTCTGGGTTTTTGTGCCCTGCACGCCTTCCTTCTTCTCACCTACTCCATCTTCTCTGCTTTTTATTACATCTGTCTGTAACCTTAAACATTTTACTTCTTTTGTAATTCTGCAGTTACAAAGTCTGAATCCCATTTTTGGACTATAATAAGCAATATGCACTTTCTAAATATATTCCATCAGCTCATTAGTCCTGAAACCTTTTAGAAATGTTTTAATGCTCCTTAACTCCGTGAGATGTTTGGTAATGTGTGCAACTGATAATAAGAGCAATCAGCCAAGCACCATTAGCCACTGCTTGCTCCTTGGAAACCCCTCAAAGTCAGAATTCTAAACATAAGGGAGCAGGAGTGTTGACCTTGATTTCTATCTATGCTTTGAAATACTTAGAACTTTCAGTAAGGGAAAAGGCCATGGGATGACCATTAGCCAGGGATAATATAACATGCGTCTTCAAACTTGAGGACTCTCTAAGTTTTAAAATAAATATGTTGAATACTGATATACAGGGACTCCTGATACCCCCCCAGTACGTGTGAGGTTATTTTTCAAATGCACTGTGTATCAAGATTTAATCTAAAATATGTTAAGTCCAACCTGCTACTTATCTGCAACATTTTCTTAATTATATGCAGTTTTAATATGTTTAAGTTGTTTGTGTTATGAGCTTTAGCTTAGGAAATTATGTTTCTTGAGTTAAAAGAATGTATCTTTTCATATGGGGATGTCCATGTCAGTGGTTCTTTACATCATCAAGCCATATGCTATTTTTAAAAAAAGATTTATTTATTTACTTTGTATCCATTTTTAAACCCCCCCCCCCCACCGTTTCTGCTGTTTTTGTGTCCATTCGCTGGGCAATTCTCTGTGCCTGTTTCCTGCCCTCTCTTCTTATCCTTCTCCTCCTGTCTTACCACTATTCGATCCTGGGAACCTCCGATGTGGGAGAGAGGTGGTCTACCACCTGTGCCACCTTAGCTCCTGGTTTTTTGGTGCATCTCATCTTGGCTCTCCCTTGCGTCACTCTCCTGTTATGTAATCATCTTGCTGCATGCGTCACACCCATACATGGGACCCGGCGGTGCACCTGCTCACGGGGTCTGACAGTGCACCTGCTTGCAGGGCCTGATGGCACACCCGCGTGTGGAGCCTGGGGGCGGGGCTTGCAGGACCTGGTGGCCCACGCCTTCTATATTTTTCTTTATTTTACCGGGAGGTCCCGGGGATTGAACCCAGGTGTCTTGATTTGGGAGACGGACGCCTAACCATTTGAGCCACATCTGTCCCCCCATTTGCTATTTTTAAAATTTGTGTGGTGCCGTGCTACCTACAGTGTTAAGAAATACAGACCACATTGTATTCTACGTTACCCCCATTATGATGAAAAGGATTCCCTCAAGATATCCAGTAAATAATGAGCTTTGGAGTAGGGCCAAATGTCTTGGGCTATTTAGCAACTGACCATAAAATCTAAGGGATAAATTTCTGTAGTATGATTTTTTTACTTGGCAAACGATAACTGACAATGATGAGCAGCTTTATTCTTTTCTCCTTGATTTCCCCTAGGGCTCTGCCTCATCTGTCGGACTTCTTTTTCCTAACCCAGGTCAATGAAGCTTCTCTATAAGCCTTTCCACGGGTGCTAGGGTTTGGTTTCTCCCCAGCTGGTTCAAAGTCGGAGCAGCCCTTCCACAGCTCTTATAAATCTGAATAGTCTAGGATTCCTGTTGTTTTCCCTTAACATACCTGTGCACAGAGCAACCCCCCATCGGAAGCTTTGGAGAAGGAATGTCAGTGATGATGCGGGTGCTGGGCGGAGAGAAGCTGGGTCATCCTTGGCTTGAGGAAGACCAGAGGAGGACAAAGTGATGGGCCAACAGAGCCAGGGTGAAGGGAGCAGACAAAACAGCTTTGGGTAGAAGACAGCCAACCAAGTTGTCTTAGAGCCCAGAAATAGCTGGGTTCCTAGGAGCGCTGACGACCTAGCCAGGGACGACTGGAGCCAGAGTTTCCCACAATCCAGCCACTTCCACTTGAGCACGTATTTAGAATGCTAAAAGCCAAACGCTGTCACTTTATGAGGGGTTCTGCCTGGGCTCTGTGAAGGGGAAAAATACGGAAAACCTACCCTAAATGAAAGAACAAATGTAGACCCTGGAAACCCAGAGAGGGGGAGAAGCTCAAGGTGGCTGTGGGCATGGGCTGCCACCCAGTCACCCAGTGTCTTGAGAGGGCTTTGCATTGCTTGTATTGCCAAAGAGTTGAATGTTGGATTGCTCAAGAAAATTTCAGTTTAGAGCTTTAAAATAAATTCTCCTTGATGCTCCACAGGGATGGGATAAAGAAAGTTTGCTTTAAAACCTTAATCATCTTAATAAAATTGTCAGAGCTCACATAGCTTTTTTTTTTTTTTTTTGAAAAAAGCTAAAATATGAGAAGCTGTTGTATAATAAAAAAATGTGTTATTAAATATAAAGCTAAATTATCAAGTTGATACAAATAGGGCTTCAGATTGCCATGTTGAAAATTGAGGCAGCCCTCTCATAATTAAAAAAATATATATATTTACACAAAATCTTAATTTTTCATGTGAATGTTTCATATGTATTATACATCCACATAATTTAAAGTCATATAGTTCTACAAAGCTTGTGGTGAGAAATAGCAGTCCCTAAAATTTCCCCCTTACTAGAAGTAAACATTATCATTTGTTTTAGCTGATTCTGTTATTCCCCTCCATATGTCTCAATAATTGCATATGTTCTTTTTGATTTTCAAAAATTAGGGTTTTTAAAATGGACTTCTCTAAGAGAGCAAAATGAGGATCAGGTTTCTTTCATTTTCTGCCTCTAGGACACACACAGGTGCCTTTTATATCCTGCCCCTCCTACCCACCCCCTTTCTCCCAACATAGTTATAATTTTTGGTTCAAGAAAAATTCAGTGTTTAATTTACTGTCATCAATGTAGAGCACTATTGTGAATTTTCTTTTCTTGCTCCGCTTTTTCTTTTCCCTGGAGTTACTGGTTACCTAGATTTTTAAATTTGTCTCTCTTTTAAAGCACATCACTAATTCAATGCCAAAATAGCTACCAATTATCTAAATTTTCTTTACATATTTTTAGATGTATTAGGTGGCATATCAATTTTATCTTCTTGAAGAAATTTCTCCCAGACACTTCTGGCCAATCAGCCAGTGGCTGTCCTCTGAGCCTGAAGCACAGCTGCTACTCTAGGATCACTGCTCACTGCCAATCTGGAGAGACCCTTTTTCTTTCCTGTTTCAGAGAGCCTCTATGGGATAAACTTTGCTGTGCTTTGTTAGGTGGAATGCATCGTCCTGTAATTTCTTAAGAAATGTTAGAGGGATATAATATTTTAAGACCTTACAAGTCTGAAAATATCTTTATTGTACATGTGCTCTTAGATAATAGTTTATCTGGCATGGTAACTGTGTGTATCCTGGAAAAACATGCTCTTAAATTTAATCCATTCCTATGGGTGTGAACCCATTATAAGCAGGACCTTTGGATGAGGCTGCTTCAGTTAAAGTGTGTCCCACCTCAATCACAATGGGTCTTAATCCTATTACTGGCGTCCTTTATAAAAGAATGAAATTCACACAAAAAGAGAAAAAGCCACAGGAAGCAAGAAGCTGGAACTGAATCTGGAAGAGAAGGAAGAGAGCAGGGGATGTGGCCATGTGCCTTGCCACGTGACAAGCTAAGGAACAAGGGCCGCCAGTAGCAAGCCCTAGAATGTCACAGTCTTTGGGAAGAAAGCACCTCCTTGATGAAGCTTTGATTTGGACATTTTCCCAGCCTCAAAACCATGAACAAAATAAGTTCCCATTGTTTAACCTGACCCATTTCATGGTATTTGCTTAAGTGGCCTAGGAAACAAAAACATCTAGGTTGGAATGTCTTTTTAGAATTGTAAAGACATTGCATTGTTGTCTTTTTTTAAAAGATTTATTTATTTATTCCCCCCCCCCGCCCCTTGTCTGGTCTGCTCTCTGTGTCCATTCGCTGTGTGTTCTTCTGTGTCTGCTTGCCTTCTCTTCAGGCTGCATGGGGAACTGATCCTGGGACCTTCTGGAGTGGGAGAGAGGCGCTCAATCTCTTGCACCACTTCAGCTACCTGATCTGCTGCATCTCTTATTGTCTCTCTTCTGTGTCTCTTTTTGTTGCGTCATCTTGCTGCGCCAGCTCTCCGCACAGGCCAGCACTCCACGTGGGCCAGCTCGCCTCCACCAGGAGGTCCCAGGAATCGAACCCTGGACCTCCTATATGGTAGACGGGAGCCCAATCGCTTGAGCGACACCTGCTTCCCTGCATCATTGTCTTCTAATTTTCATGTTACTCTTGAATAGTTCTAATAAGTTTAGATTCCTGATACCTTGTAAGTAGACTATATATATTCTCACTAGCAGTTTGTGAGACCTTCTACTTGTCCCCAATATTCTGAAATTTCACAATGATAGGCCTTGGACAGTTGCTTTCATCTATTGTGCTGGACGTTTGCTGAGCTCTCACATCCTTCAGTCTGGGAAACTTTCTCAGACAATTTCATTTTTCCTTGTTCTTATTCTGGAACGCCTATTATTTGAATGTTGGATCTCCTAGTCTAACCTAATAAATTTCTTATCTTTTCATTCTTACTTTTCTTCTCTATATCTGTTTACTCTACTTTCAGGAAGGCTTCTTTACTCTATCATGGAAGCTTTTTTTTTTTTTTTTTTTAGTTTTTTTTTTTACTATAATAGTCTTAATTTCCAAAAACTCTTTCATCCTCTGAATGTTCCTTTTTTTTTTTTTTTTTTTTTTTTAATGAATCCTATTCTTGTTACATAGATTTAATGCATTTTCTTTTCTCCTTGAGGATATTCATGAGTTTTTGTTTGTTTTGCTTTCCCTGCATTATTTCTGTTTCCTCTAACTTGCTTTGTTCTGATAATTTTAGTGTCCGCTTTTCATGTCAGGGCAGTGGTTCCCAAACTACTCAGCTCATTAGAATCACATAAGGATCTTTACAAATTCCAAAGCCCAGTCCACACACCAGACCCATTACATCATCATAATCTCTGGGAATGGGACAAGGTATCAGTAGTTTTTAAACCTTCCAAGTGAGTTTATGGGTGTCCTGTGAGTAATTCAAGTCACTTCTCGACTTTCTTCTCTGTTGTCTGAAGATTCAGCTTCCATGGGTATGTCTAATTGCTGACAACTTATCCATCTACCTTCCAGATTCCACAATTTTACCACTGCTATCTCTTCTCTTGTCTTTTTTGACCTTATGTGTATGTGTGTTTGCCATTTCACACGTCCCTTTACTATTATTTCAGTGCTGTTGAAAGGAGGACCAAGAGAGTGGAGTAAGGCTGGATAGGCAGGATAGCCTGAGAACAGTGACTTTTGAACTGGTAGGATCCTGCTGACATATATACAAATATATCAGCAGTAATTTAGACTTCATTTTTTTATTCAAAAAGGGGTTTCTAGCTTAAAAACACATCAACATTTCTTTAAATATGGATGCACTGGTAACACAATCAGTTACACAGTAAAACCACATTTATTCAAACTTCACTAATTTGTAATTAGTGATAATGGACTTGGTTAAAGTTTATCTTGTTCTTTTTGGCAGGGAGAGGATCCAATAAAATAAAATTATTAGTGTAAACAAGATCACAGGTTGGTTGTTAACCTGGGTGAAAAAGAAAATATTCAAGGATATCATTAGAACTTATATGTAGAAAAACAAACCAGTTCTTCCAATTACAAATGATGCTTATTACATAAATTTGATAGGACATTCACTTGTTCACTTGAACCACACTTTGTTAGCTACTAATTTGTATTACTGAATCAACAGGACTGGAATAAAATTTGTGTTTCTTTTTAGGATACATTTCCAGTCATTTTTTTACAGACTGATGTCTTGCCATCTTCCTGACCTTGGAATTGTTGGGGGCTTACACTAGTGAAAATAACAGAAAGACAAACTGTGAAATAAAACATGTCATTTATAAGTAATAAACCACTAAGCACGGGCAAAAGTTTCAAGGACTATAAAATGCCATACATTTTCAGTCAATTATTATAAATTGTTTGGTACAATCAATTCTGTAGCTGGGTGAGAAATTACTGTATTTTAACTGCTTTCAATTTCAATTTCATGATATTATCTTTGAAAGAGTGGCCCTCTTTTTGACTCTTTTGGGGACTGTTTTAAAACTTGGAGGAAATTGTGTCTCAGGCTTCCAATTTACTGAAGTGCTGCTGATTTGTTTTTTGTTTTTTTTTAGGTCCCAGGGCCAACCGGGGACCTCGTATGTGGGAAGCAGGTGCTCAACCACTGAGCCACATCGGCTCCCCTGAGTTGGTTTTTTCATTTGTTGTTTGTGTGTGTGTGTGTGTGTGCGTGTGTGTGTGTGTTTCTAGGAGGCACTGGGAACCGAACCCGGAACCTCCCATGCAAGAAGCAGGAGCTCAACTGCTTGAGCCACATCCACTCCCCGGTTTGTTTCTTTTAATTTTTTTTTTTTTAAGATTTATTTTTATTTATTTATCTCCACCCCCACCCCGCTTGTGCTTGCTGTGTCCATTTGCTGTGCGTCTTTCTGTCTGCTCATCTCCCCCGTTGTGCCATCCTGCTGCGTCAGCTCACTGAGCCGCACGGGCCGGCTTGCCCCTTCACCAGGAGGCCCCAGGAACCAAACCGGGACCTCCCACATGGGGAACAGGAGTCCAACCAATTGAGCCACAGCCACCTCCCCTGTTTCTTTTTAATACTACTCATTTGTCTGGTCCTCCCTCCCTTCCTTTCCCTCCCTCCCTCCCTTCCTCTTTCTCTCTCTTTCTTTTTCTTTCTTTCTTGCTCTCTCTCTCTTTCTCCCCCATTCCATTTCTATTTCTCTCTGATAAATATTCATTGTGCCCGTCTTTATATATGAAGCTGATTGGACTGATTTTTTTTTTCCTATATGGGGGTGGATGTAACTCAAGATTTAGCTGCACATTCTGCCCTTAGAAGAGGTGTTTTTCTTTTTTTTTTTTTTTTTTAAATGAGTGCTTGCTTTTCTTAAGAAGCCCCAGGACCTACGAATCCTTTATTATTATTATTTTTTTGCTTACTCCTTGCAAGTATGACTACAACAGCAATTTTAAATGATGTCAGTGGGATGAGGACCACATTGTGAGTCCAGAGTATTGGACTTAGAAAGCCACTTTAAGGATCAAATGAGATTTAAGAAGATGAGAAACCTTTTTTTATCATCAAAGAATAAAAATTCACAGACTCCCTTATCACAGCAGCTGTACTTTTATTATTTGCTGTTGAGAAAATACATGATGGATAGCTATTTTTATTCAGCAGTTCTTTTGAATCAGTTTGCATTTTACTGACCACACCAGTATAAACAAACAACTGAACGATAGGCATACATTCAGTACATGCTGACATTGTCATTGTGTCAATTAGGAATTGTATGTGTCTTCTAGAAATAGAACTCTAGCCATGGTGGATTAAATACATAAAGATTTAGACCTTCACAATAACAAGTCTGGAGATATTGGTTTATAATCAAGGTCTTTGAAATCTCTGGCTTTTTTCTCATGGTCCCAAGATGGCTGCTGGAGCTCCTGCCACCACATCTCCTTTTCCTGAAGCCTGAAGAAGGCTGATGGAAGGGCAAAAAGTTTTCCCTGAAGTTTTTTTGTTCTTTTATGCTTATGTCTTAATGGTCCCCATCAGCAAAGGAAGCTGAAGAAAGGCTTCTGTTAGAAAGGAAGATGGGAGAAGGATATTGGATGGGCTACAAGCAGTCTCTGACACAGTCTGTAGACAATGCTGGGATTTTGTATGGAATTACGGATATTGCTGTGGTCTGCAATGTATATGTTAGAGAAACTACAGGGTTTCTCACATCCCTAACTCTCTATTATTTCATAACACTGATGTTTTAGGATGCTGAGTTAAGGCATTTCTCAGAGTTCATGGCAGGTAGCAGTGAAAAGAGCACCGTATGTAGGGTCAGAAGACCTGGACTTAAAACCTCATCTTTTGGTGAATATGATCCAAACGTTTTTTCTTTTTTTTTCATTTTCTTCATTAACAGGGAGACCTTGGTCATGTCATTTAACCAATCTGTGCTCATTTATTTATCTTTCGGAACATTGTAGAAACAACTGAGTTTCTCACAAGCTCTTTGTCTTTTAAGGCCTAACTCAAATAGCAGATCCACATCAAAGCCTTGATAATTCCATAACCTGGCAGGAGTGATTTCTCCTTTCTCTGGGCTGTCTTTGTATCTGTAACTATTCTTAATAACTGTAACTATTGCTAATAATACATTTATGTTTCTCTTAGTAGGTTATAAGATAAATGTGCCTGCACAGGATTTTCTAACAGTTGGGGAGTGGGTGTAGCTCAGTGGTTGAGTGCCTGCTTCCCATGTACAAGGTCCTGGGTTCAATCCCTGGTACCTCCTAAAAAAAAAAAAAGGAAAAAAAAGTAATGCTTCCATAATATGTTAAGCTGCCTTTTGTCTGTTCTTTTATTCTTTGAAGTTGAAATAAAAGGTTTTTTTTTTTTTTTTTTTTTTTTAAAAGAAAAACAACCTCATCTTTTGATCAGGAGCTTGGGCAAATTACTTAACTGCTCAGATTTTCCCCTTATTAAAAGGAGTTAATATTATCTATCCATAGGTTTGTTGCGAGGATTGGATGAGATAATATTTGTGGAAGTGTCTTAATGCCGAGCCTCAAACGTGCAGGGGCTGACTCACAGTGACATTACTTTGAGAAGCCCAAATGTATGGTCTAACCTTAAATTGGGGCACAAGTGGTCAGCCAGGGAAATGGAGATGCTGGACCTTTCCCTCTGAATCCAACTTTGGGGTGCTGAGACGGATAGGTCCCAACACCTGGTGGCCGCATTGCCAATCACTCAGCCCCAGAAGCAGGAGGGGATGGGGTCACGGGAGGCGCAAGCCTATGGCAAGCTGCGTGTCTGTGCTCTGGAGGTCTGCCTAGGAATGTGCTTTCTATTTCAGCATTTTCATCTTTTTTTTTTTTTTTTTAATACTAGCTCATTTACAGATGTTTGATCAGGTGTGAACTTTTACCAAGAAGACTATTAAAAAAAAAAAAAAAAGAAATTTAACGAGTGAGTCTGAAATGCCATAATGAAGGGTCAGACTTTACACGAATTACGTACTGGACTTTAAAAATGAACAAAGTTGCTCTTTCTTTTTCCTTTCCTTGAGACGCTCCTGGAAAATAAAGTTCAGGAGTTCGTGGCACTTCTGTGCCTTTTCGTGTGCTTTTCATCTTTCCTGAAATGTCCTTTCCGTCCTCTGCCCCCTGGCCACAGGCTCTTTGTCTTCAAGGCTTAACTCAAGCAGCAGGTGCCCTTGAAAGCTTTGATAATTCCACAACCCCGCAGGAGTGCTTTCTCCTTTCTTTGTGCTAGTGTAGTACCAGCAGTAGCTGTAACTATTGCTAATAGTGCATCTATCAGTTTCCCTTATTAGGTTATAAAGAATTTTCAGGCAGGGACTCTGTCCTAGAACTCTGAGCATACCCAGCTGACTTAATTTGCCACAGGGCTGCCAATGCAAAGTACCAGAAATGGGTTGGCTTTTACAAAGGGGATTTATTTGGGGTAAAATCTTAGAGTTCCAAGGCTGTGATGTCCAAATCGAGGCACCAACAGAGATGCTTTCTCACGAAAGTCAGCTACTGGTGATCCTGGGGTCCTGCCACGAGGTTATCAGGCTTAGGGCAGGGCTGTCTCCTCAGCCTTGAGCTGCCCCATGGCCCAGCCCCACGGGGGCCTCTTTTCATGCCTCTGTGCTCTGCTGGTTCCAGACACCGGGACCTCTCTCAGCCTCTCGGGCTTCTCTGTTTTCCTGAATTCCTCTCTCTCACATGGCAGGATCAACAGGGCAGCTTCCCTTCTCTCTGTGTCTCTTCCTTTGAGTCTCCCTGTATATGAGACCCAGCAAGAGGGCGGAGACTCCTCCTTTGTCACGACTCACTGATGTAGTCCAATCAAAAGGGTTTCACACCCACAGGAATAGATTAGTTCAAAAACATAATCTTTTTCTTTTTGGGATTCATAAAAGAACTTCAAACAAACACACCAGCCTTTTATCTTGAATGAATGAATGATTATATACACACATACTGGCATCTAATAACAAATTCAAATTGTGCAGACATTCTAAAATGAAAACCATTACTTTATGGCTCCACCGTTAATAGTTAATAGTTTCTTGTGATTTTTTCTAGAAGTTTTTAATGCATATATCAGCATACATATATATGCTTTAAAAGATTTATCCAAACAGGATCACACAAATACATCCTGCCCCTTGTTACTACATACAGGTCTAGCTAAGATTATTTTCAACCTATAAAAAATAGAAAAATCATAGAAGGAACGACTCATGATATTTTGATTAACTATGATATCTTGAAAATTCTATTGATTTTGCATCCACAAAATTTGTTTACCATTTGAGCTTAGCTTCACATCCAATTTTCAAAAATGTTTCTAACCGCGTGAACTTAACCTCAAATCCTTTGTGGAATAGAGGAAGAAGTAAGGAGAGAGATAATTACAAATCTTAACCAATGTGCTTGTCAACAGTGATCACTCAGAGTCTTTTAGTTTCTGTTATTCTTCTGCCTTTACAAAGAGGCATTCACTGGGGGGGGGGAGGGGGTTGAAAAGAAAAGGGTAGTGATGGGTGGGTGGGTGGCAGGGAACTTTGACCACAGCATGAAGGCTCTAAGATCTATAACAGCTGCGATCTCAGTGGTGGGTGGTGGTGATGGAGAATGAATTATGGATGCCTGGACCCGGGCAGAGAAGATTCCATAAATCTTGGATTTTTCCAAAGGACTTTAGTTTCACACACACTCTGAGTTCTTCTACTGTGCAAACATTTCATCTCATTCTCTGGCAGGGAAAACACTTTCGTTTTCCATCTGGTACAAATATGTGCCTCTCTCAGAGATGGGGAGAGAGCGAGACTTTCTTCAGCTGTGAGCCTGAGCAGAATGTCCTTGCTAGCAATTTTTGGTTCTCTGCAAAGCAGACCCTTGAAGCAGGACTTCTTGGAGGTCAGCAGGAAGTTTTGACTCAAATTCCCCTTAGGGATATGCTCCTTTTCCTTTGATATCTAAAATTCCCTGGGCTCAGGACTTGAGTGCCGCAGGGAAATCTCAACACCATGTTTTCCCCATAATTGTCTGGATTAGCCTGCTTTCTCCTCAGAAACTTCCCAAACAGCAAAAATGGATGGGATTCGCTTTCATTACTTTTCACCCAGTCCAAATCACTCCGCATGCTGGGCAATGGGTGGGAGTGGCCGTGACTTCTTTCTCTTTTGAGGAGGGAAAAAAAGACCAGGTGTTGTACTGAATGGTAGCTCAGGGCACGTTTTCGAGCCTCTGCCTGGGCCTAAATATGGGATGTGACCTTATGGGGTGCTGGGTGGGAAACCCTGCACCTCCTGCTGATCTCAGTGAGCTCCCCGGGAGTTCCTGACAGTTAAGCCGTGACCTTCTGACACGGGGTGGCTGTCTGACAGAACACCAGGGGCTTTGTGATGCCTGTTATGTAAAAGGGAGACCGTGCTTCCAAGTTTCAGGGTCGTACATGGATGTGCATGGACACTCCTCCTGTTTCAACAAAGACTTGACGCAGAGACACACACACACAGCACTCCCTTCATGGAGACCCTTTTCTTTTGGCAGGACTGGAATGGATTAAGTGCCCTGATCTGTTTGCCACGGACACTTGAAAATGTCCTTTCGATGAAGGACTGAATCGGGCTAGTGTTTATGTTGCTTTCTTTTTTTCCCGAAACACGTTCACATCTGTCACTGTGTTTTAGCCTTACAATAATCTTTGGAACTAGTGGAAAGGTCACCCATTTGACAGGGTGAAAACCAGTCTTTGAGATACTAAACGCCTCTCTCAAAGACACAGTCAGTTAGCAGAAATGGGACTGGAATCCAAGAATCCAGGCTGGAAGCCAATAGTTGGTCTTGATGAGAAGGATTACATTCAGGAGTTAAAGTTTCATGGATTTCAATAGCCTGTTTTCTTCAGGAATTTTTATGGCTGGAACCAAGGTATTCTGTTGAGCATGGCAGAACATATCATGTATCTGGCCGTTTCTCCATCAAGCCTTGATGTGTTCATTCTCCAGGGCAGATGTCAGGTTAGATGAAGGTTGACACATCGAAGCTGGACCTTCTTAACCTTGGTGAATACCACATTAGCACGCCTCACACTGTTAGAAATGTGGTTGGGTTAATTCTGATTAGCTTGGGTTTAGGAACCTTTGCTCAGGTCTTCCATGACCATTAAAATCAAGTTCTCAAAACATGAGCGTCTTACACTGATGAGTTGGGTTTTTGTTGTCTTTGCTTGGCTTTGCTCAAGCAAGAAAATAACTTGAATTTTACATCACTGATGATGTTCTTTGAATGACTGTTGGTGTTTTACTGGGTTTTCAAGTGGCTGAAGTAGGTATACAGAACACAACGGGCTATTTGCAAATATGCAAGGCTCCATGTAACAGCTCATCTTCTGGAATTTGCTAACTAAGGGCCTGCGTGTCAGAGAGGGCATGTGGGTGTGGATTCACAATGGGAATACTGTTGACAGACAAAAGGGAGCCAGCTTAGATTTGTGGCTTCTGTCCCAGCGGTCATCCATCTGCTAAAAATGAGCCAGAGCTTGAGTAAACTCTTGTTCCAGGGAGAGTGGTATCAGTGCCTTTGGGTTTTAGATTATAATAGATTATAATAATAGGAAAATAGTGATCTTTCTTTAAATAAGCCAGTGACAGTCCTTCATCTGCTTTAAACAAAAGATGAGAAAAACTTACTTCTAACGACCAACTCTGAAATAGATTTACCTGCATAATATATACTTTTTTTTTTTAATTTTACCGGGAAGTCCCGGGGATCGAACCCAGGTCCCTCCATATGGCGGACGGACACCCAACCATTTGAGCCACATCTGCCCCCAGCCACATCTGCCCCCGTATACTTTTATTCTCAATACTTATATCTTTACATGGCACCTTTGTCAAGGATAGCATGATTGGAGGGAGGAGCGTTAGTTACTGTGAAAAATATTTCTCATTTGTATGTTGCTCTTTGGAATGAAATCCTCAAAGCCTACTTTAAATTACATACCTTATTTTGCCTTATTTCTTAACCCCAAATACCCAACTTTAACTTAAAAAAATATATGTTTCGAATGCTAGGTAACATCACCTACTAAATACATGTCTCTGATGCCCTTCCGAAATATCTTTGTGTCTTGTAGCTTCTCAGATGTTACCACCCTGTTAAATCTCATTACTGGGTGGCAGTGTATGAGGGCTGCCACCCCACAGCAAAGTTCATGTGGGATAACCAGAAAATGTTCTTCCCCTATTATTTGAAATCAAAGTTTGAAAATAAGAGAGTCTTTTTCCCATTTAATTTCCTCTTTACTGAGTCATAAAGCACATTTATGAGAAAATTTGCAAGAAACTGGTAGCTAAGAGTGTTTAGGATATGGAACCACCTGGGAGACTGAAGGGAGGGGGAACTATCACATCAACAACCTAAGAAAAATCGTCATTTGCATTTATCAAGAAAATATCATGCAAAACTGATCTTATTCATTTTTTTCTCCTGTGTTACTGGACTTACAGATGAGAGAGGATGCCTTGATTTGGATTAATTTCTGCACATTAAGTTTCTCACCTTGTCCTGTGGGAAGTTCAGAGACATGTAAATTGGATAACAGAAGAGCTGGGTGTATGAGTGGTTAATTACAGAACATACCCAACACATGGCAATTAGTGGATTGATAGGAACCCTGGAGCAGTGGTTCCTAACAAGTGGAGCCCAGCTGGAGGATGCCAGTGCCATTTAGACTCATTTCTTGGTTGTGTGCAGAGCTATGCACAATCCAGCGTCTCCACAAGCTTGCCCTTGCTCCTCCACTCAGGAAGAGACGTTACTATAAGAATAAACTTGAAACCATTCTGACTTAGAAAAAGAAAAGCTCACAACTTTCATTACTTTGGCCCTTATTAGTAACAAGTTATTTTTGCCCCTATTAGATATGATAAGACAGTCTCTGCTGTGACAAAGCCTTTTTTCCTTGGTCTCATCCTGTTCAACATTTTCAACACCAGCATTAAAGAATACCCAAAGATACGTTTCTGCTCTCTTAAGAACCCCGTGGCTTGAGAGTCTCTAACACCAGCCCGGGAAGGAGCCTGTAGGAGTGAGACAAAATTCACAACAGGAAGCGGTTTTCAATGCCAGAAAACCTACAGATGCGGAAGCTTTAAACCAGTGTATAAGAGTTGTTAGCTTTAAAGAATGTACTTTTGATGCCTCTTTCTAAAGATGTTTTGTTTCAGTAAGTCTCGTTCCAAGTGAAATTCTCTTGTACACAGAAATGTCAACATAGCTACTTACTATTTAGTTAATATCTTAACATTTAAAAAATAATGATTTCTTATTTTAATGAAATCAATGTTCCAGTGTGGAAGATTTCAATTTCTTTCATCTCTGGACTTTCATCTCTGGTTCTCTGAGGACAGAGACAGTGTTTATGTCTCTGTTGCCAAATCCTACCACATGCCCCACACATACTATTAAAGTTTGTTGAATTAAACCCTAGTTAACCAAACTGAAAGATGAGTATTGGCTGGGGCTAGAAAATTCATTTTCCATTTAAGACAAACTTTGCAAATTAGAGGGATAGTTCTTTAGCGAGCTAACCCTAGGGCAATGGTTCTCAATCCTTGACTGCACATAATAATCACAAAGGGTTGTCAGATAAAATATACAGGACACCAGTTAAAATTGAATTTCAGATAAACCATGAGCGATATTTTAATCTAAGTATCATACTAATTATTCCATGGGACATACTTAATACTGAAAAATTATTTGTTGTTTATTAGAAATTTAAATTTAACTGGGTGTCCTGTGTTTTTATTTGCTAAATCTGGCAACTCTAAACCTTTAAAAAAATATATATGTGCAGACCTCATTTGAGAAATTTGGATACAATCGGCCTGGGATGGGACACTAGTACTGGTATTTTTCAAAAGCTCTCTGGTGATTCTATTGTGCAGTTAGGGTTGAATTAACGTGCATTTCGACTTAAACACTCATTTCAGTGACTTCTAAGGGTAAGTTCCTACTACCCTTCCAAGGTATTTTTTTGCCTTGGTTTCCCATAGACCAGCCTCAGAGCAGGAACCCTTTAAGCATACTTGGCCCTCTCTATCCTTCCTTATCCAGTGGAGCTTCTATTTTTAGGAGATTTTGAAAGATGAATTGTCTATGCAGACACTGGGCTCTTTTCTGTACCCAAGCCATTGCACAAAGTTTCAGCTGATCCTGGCCTCTTCATGACTCATAAATTTGTAGCTCACACTGTCAGCACCTCAAATTCTCATATTGGGCCCCCTAGGCCTGACTTCCCACACCAGATTACCCCATATCCCAAAAATGTCCCCACCTTTGGTTGTACATGTGGGAGAACTGAGTCTAGACCTTAGGGGACTGCAGCTCCATCCTCAGACCCCAGCTCCGTAGCTGGGACCTTATTAACCATGGGCAAACCTTCCAGAATGGAATCTTCCTGGCTGGCATTCAGAGCAGTATTTCTCTGGATTCCCATTTGTTGTGCTCTTGCTCATTTGTTGGGTTCCGGGTGCCAGTCACACACCTAAGCCCTGCCTGGAGCTTGTCGCTGCCTTGGGCTCTAAGGTGGGTGGATCTCCTTGGTTAAGTGCCCAATAGGAGGATGAGGATGTCTAGCACAAGGTGCAAAGCAGGCCCTGCCTTGCCTTGAGCAGGATCGCATGCTGCACTGGCAGATCCACGGATGAGACACAAGTGTCACAGCACACTACTCACAGAAATTGGGATAATGGCAAGGCAAGCCAATTTGGGGTGTAAGATATTGAGTTTTATTTTAGAGATGAAGAGTTTGAAATTCTTACAGCATGACCGGATATTAAGAGGCAGTAATCATTGGGGTTATGGGACTAGAAATAGAATTTTGGACTCCTCTTTACAGAATGTAGTGGAAAGGATTGATATATTCCAAGAGAAATAAATCTTGGTTCAGTGCTCAAAGATGTCCAGTAGACAAGTAGAGGAGAAGATTGGTAATGTGTTCTGATGGACACAGTAGGAAGGAATTTCAAGAAACTCTGTTTCTGATGAGGCATAAATAATAGGTGCTACTCATAGGATAGGGTCTATGGCACCCACAGTCAATTTTTTATTATCAAGTTGAAGTCAAAGGATGTTCTAAGAGAATGAGGACAATCTGAAATTTTGTAGGTGCGTAGCTTGAAGAGGGAGGTTAAGTTCTTAGATTTTTTTAAAAAGTGCCCATATCAGAGTTGCTCAGGTAGAAAGAAACCAGATAGTGTTTTCAAGGGTATGACTTATGCAGGAAGATAGATTGAGGTATAGGAGCCAGAAGATAACCCAGGCCTTACTAAAATATAAAGATTTCTCTTTTGAAGGAATCCTGCACGGGATAGAGCAGAACTTTGAGTTATGAATTGGAGTACAAAGTAGCCCAAAGATTAGGTGGACTGGCACATGGAGTCCTGGGTAGACCAGAACAATAACCATTGGGAGAAGCTGAGAAATGCCAGAATCCGTGATTTACTGCTGGGCTGCCTGAGACCAATGGTACCTTAGATCAAGGTATTTTTTTTAGGAGGTACCAGGGATTGAACCCAGGACCTCATACATGGGAAGCAGGAGCTCAACCACTGAGCTACATCCGCTCCCCTGAATATACTTTTTTGAGATTGGATAATTCCTTCTGCTTTGTTAGCAGAGAAGATGGAAAAGTAAATCATGACTTTTTTTTTCACTGCCAAAATTCAAGACATTGAAGGCTACATTGTATGACAAATCTGTTGAAGTTAAACTTTGATAAACAAAGATCAGCTCTTTGGTATCCTCTGAAAAACAATTCACAAAACAATTGGAGGAGAATGCAACAAGATATAATGTTTAAAGGTAAATTTTGGGAAGCGGATGTGGCTCAATCATTAGGGCTCCCGTTTACCATATGGGAGGCCCCGGGTTTGGTTCCCGGGGCCTCCTGGTGAAGGCAAGCCCGCCCACACGGCGCGGTTAGCTGACCCAGTGAGCACAAGCAGCAAGGGGGGGATAAATGAATAAATAAATAAAATCTTTAAAAAAAAAAAAAAAAGGTAAATTTTAAAAAATGAGGTTTCATCATATTACTCAGAAGACACATTTCTATTATTTCTAAACACAAGTATGTTTATAAATGTATTGTCATCTTTCTCAACTTCAATTTTGGAGCTGGTATTCTTTGATTAGTACTTGAACTTAGTAAGGAAAGTTATTTTAACATTATTGATTATTAAAATAAAGCACTGTTTGGAGCAAGTGTGTTTAGATATAAGGTTGAAACTAATATCAAAATTTGTACTTTAAATATTAATAAAGATATTAGATCTTCTAGAGGAAAAAGGCTATGTACACCATGGACTTGAATTTGGGTTAAATCATTGATGGGAGCAATATGTAATAAAAATATGTATGTGTATGAAATACATATAAATGGTATGCTGTTTCATTTAAAATATATCCATATTATATTATAAACTAGACTTATTATTTAATCACTTGAAAAAATACCTTAGGATTAAATTTTTTTTATTAGAGAAGTTATGGGTTTACAGAACAGTCATGCATAAAATACAGGATTCCCCTACACCACCCTTGCATTGGTATTGGACATGTGTTACAACTGATGATAGCATTTTTTAATAAATGTACTATTGTTTTTAACAGTAGTTACCTTTGTTACAATTGATGAAAGATTATTCAAATATTACTATTAACTATGATCCATAGTTTACATTAAGTGTATCTTTTCTCATATATCACCCTATTATTAACACCTTGTATTAGAATCATATATTTGTTATAATTCATGAAAGAGCATTCTTAGACTTGTACTATTAACTATAGTCCATTATCTAAACAGGATTCACTGTGTTGTACAGTCCTATGTTTTATGTTTTAATTTTATTCTAGTAACGTATATGACCTAAAGTTCTCCCTGTTAACCACATTCATCTATATAGTTCAGTGCTATTGATTACATCCACAATAATGTGCTGCTATCACCACCATTCATTTCCAAATCTTTACAATCAAGCTAAGTAGAAATTCTGTACAAATTAAGCATCAATTTCTCATTCTCTAACTCCAATTTATCCCCTGGTAGCCTATATTCTAAATTCTAACTCTATGGGTTTGCTTATTATAATTAGTTCATGTCAGTGAGATCATACTTTGTCCTTTGTGTCTGGCTTATTTCACTCAGGATAATGTCCTCAGGGTTCATCCACATTGTTGTTTGTATCAGAACTTCATTCCTTTTCATGGCTGAATAATATCCCATTATATGTTGTTTTGGTTTGCTAAAGACTGCCAAGGAAATATACCAGAAATGGATTGACTCTTATAATGGGGATTTTTAAAAACTTATACATTTACAGTTCCAAGGCCATGAAAGTGTACAAATCAAGGCATCATCAGGAGATGCTTTACCCATGAGCTGCAGCTGTGGGCAATCAGGCACATGGTGGCGTCTGCTCATCTCTCCCTTCTCCTCTGGGCCTTGTTGCTTTCAGCTTCTGGCTTTGGTGGCTCCTCTCAGCTTCTGTGTTCTGTTGACTTCACCTTCTGGCTCCTGGGGACTTCTATCTCAGATTCTGAGTGTTTCTGTTTCTGTGGCCTCCTTTCTCCAGTTTATAAAGGACTCCAGTAAGAGGATCAAGACCCATCCTGGGCTATGCCCCACTGAAGCAATTCAAGCAAATGGCCCTCAACCGAATCCAATCCAATCAAAGGGTCCCAAACCCACAGGAATGGACTAAATTAAGAACATAATTTTCTGGGGTTCACAAAAGACTCAAACTACCACATATGTGTATACCACATTTTGTTTATCCGTTCTTCAGTTGATGGACACGTGGGTTGCTTCCAGCTTTTGGCAATTGTGAATAATGCTGCCATGAGCATTAGTATATAAATATCTGTTCAAGTCCCTGCTTTCAATTCTTCTGGGTATATACTTAGTAGCAGGATTGCCAGATCATATGGTAATTCTATACTTAGCTTTCTGAGGAGCTGCGAAACTATCTTCCACAGCAGCTGCCCCATTCTACATTCCCGTCAGCAGTGGATGAGTGTTCCTATTTCTCTATATCCTCTACAATGCTTGTAGTTTTTTAAAAAATAGTAGCCATTCTAGTGAGTGTAAAGTGGTATCTCATTGTGGTTTTGATTTGCATTTGCCTAATAGCTACTTATATTGGGCACCTTTTCATGTGTTTTTTAGCCATTTGTATAGCCTCTTTGGAGAAATGTCTATTAAAGTCTTTTGCCCGTTTTTAAAATTGGGTTGTTTGTCTTTTTATTGTTGAGTTGTAGGATTTTTTTTTTATATATTCTGGATATAAAGCCCTTATATTATGTGTGGTTTCCAAATATTTTCTCCCTTTAAGTAAGTTGTCTTTTCACTTTCATGACAAAGTCCTTTGATGCACAAATGTTTTTTAATTTTCAGGAGATCCAATTTATCTAGTTTTTCTTTCATTGCTTGTGCTTTGAGTGTAAAGTCTAAGAAGCCATTGCGGACCACAAGATCTTAAAGATTCTTCTCTACATTTTCTTCTAGGAATTTTATAGTCCTGGTTCTTATATTTAGGTCTTTGATCCATTTTGAGTTAATTTTTGTATCTGGTATGAGATAAGAGCTTGGGATTTTGGGTTGAGTATTTTTTGCATCTGCGGTCCCCTTTTTATAGAATATGGATTTTCTTTAGAGTTGTAATCTTCATTTGGTTAATTTTTAAAAAAATTCAGAAGATAGGCTTCATTCAGTTTTAACATCTCCCACTAATTGTCACAATTTTCAGTAAAGAAAAATTGTGAGGTAATACTAACTAGAAGTAGAATTTATAAAATGTACTTCACACTTTTTTATAACATCTACCTGGAAACTGAACTTACTTATTTCTAAATAAACCTACTTCACTATTATATAGAAAATGTTGGTGCCAATATATGTAATGAACAACAGCAAAGTAATAGCATGTGAGAGATTTTCATCAAATTTGACTGATGTTGCTCTAGAAAGTTATATATTTGTGTAAATGTGCTCCACTAATAATGAAATCAGTTTGAAAAATATATTGCTACATAAATGAATTAAATCAAAATGAAAAATTTTTATAGTGATTGTTAAATACCAAATTGAACTGATCTCATTAAAATTGAAATTCAAGTATATTTAGACTATCACCTAAATTTTAATACATAAAAATAATGAGATATGACCAGAAGAGTTGGAAAAAGTTACTTTTTTTTTTTTTTTTAGCAGTTTCTCATTTCAAAGTTTAGGTGTAATTTTTGAAAATTGATGAAATAGCTTAGCACATGAGTATGAAGTATGTAGTACTTCTCAGTTAATGGAGGAAGTGCAAACATATATATCAGCCCATGTTATTTTATACAGGTATTTTGCTCATGATATTTACTTGAAGTTACCTTGATGTGTAAGTCAGCATTCACAAAGAAGAAAAAGTTCATTTTTCTGGGAAGAACACAGATGAATGTAGTAAATATGGATGGAGCACAGTTTTATGTGAGGTTCCTAACTGAAAACTACCTTTAAGTCTGTTCTTGGAGTACCCATAACTGAACTTTCTATGTGCACAACTGTGCATGTCTGCTGCAGAGCCCGCTGTCACTACATTAGAGGCATTTGCTTACTCATTGCTATGCGGACAACGATCTCCATGAAGGTAGAGGAGCAAGTCTGCATGGCTCTTTGCTTCCTCTTGAAATGCATCACCTGTGTGACCTGCTTCTCTTTCCTCGTACAGAGCATAGCTGTGGGGCTCCTTGCAAGTCAAGGACAGAGAGGCAGCCCTGCCAGTCTTCATGAATTTACTAGCCTGAGGTTAAAGATTCTCTAAAGATACTTACTGCAGGTGAAAATATAAATTTCTTAATCCCATCCATTATTCCATCTTATCTGAGATGGATTTTTTCCTTCAACAAAGTTAGTCACTTTTTTTTCTTTGTTTTTTAATTTATTTTCTTTTTGTTAAAATGGTCACTTTTGCATTAACTTGACCTCATTGTTTACCTTGTGATACAGCAGCCTAATTAAAAAAAAAAAAATAGATTACATGCTTATGTTTATACAAATACTGAACATAGTTTAATTGATACTTGCCTATTTCTTATAAATGTCATAGAAAACTGGTGACAAATGCAATGTTGAGAATCATGTGTACATTTGAAAAATGTATCATGATAGATGAGTGTTTAATGAAAAGATCGTGTGCCACAATGTCCTATAACATTTTTTAAGGATGAAAGTGCTGTGAAAAAAACATCAATATTATCAACCATCCCTTTGAGCAGAAACATTTTAAACATTATTAAAATCTCCTGTAATTAGGTGAAATTGGGTTGAATCTCATTTTCTCATCTGTAGTTGAGCTGATTGGGCTACTTGCTCTTTAAGGTATTTTCAAATCAAATGGATTTTATGATTTGAGAAGTTTTCTGTCAGCTAAGATGGAAAATAAATAACCGATTGATTTCCACAACAAAAATGGTTTTGGTTTTTGTTCATTGTAACAGCAGTCTCTTGCATTGGAGAACAAGCAGTTGTTATTCTTCTTTGAATCGGCAAATAAGTTCCCTGTTAAAACAGGGTAGGTCATTGCTGTGGCTGACTGAGGCCATGAACTTGAAATAAAACTGGAGCTGCATGCCTTATAAGCTCTGATGGGGTGTTGCCCGAGAGGAGAAGTTGGAGGAACCCCAAGACTAGTCCTATTACCTTGTAGAAAGGGGCAAATGGGGAATATTGTTGATAAAGACCCCAACAGAATTCCTTCCATGTTGATGGAGTCTGTTGCAGCAGGAAGAGCCCAATTACTTAATGGAAGCAAAGCCCTTGCTTGCTGGGAAATGCAGAATTAGAAATAATGAATTAATATATTGTACACAGCTAAACAAGCAAGCACACTATTTCTTTCTATGATATGCCATAAGATATTAGGAATCTGGTTATTACTAACTTATCATCACAACACATCAAACAAATTCTTAAAAGTAGAGACATTGGACAAACCCTGGAGGAATGTCTTCTTACAGGCCTATATAACTTCTAAGTATGTTTTTTAACTGTGCAAACATTTCTTATAGATCCTATAGAATCACAAGACTATAGAGCTGAAGGGATATTGGAGTACTTAATGGGTCATCTAATTAAACTTAACTCTATTGCCATTAGAAATATTGTAGATGTAAAGTAAAATAGAAAGGCATTGATTTAGCACCAATTTTAGTGGTGCAAAAGATGATGCACAAGGAAGTTCAACCAGGCATTTCAAAGGAAATAGTTATGGCTTGCTCTTGCCTTCTGACAAAACTGTGTTTCATATTCATAATTAAGTAAAATGTAACTGCAAGGATTGCTAACTCTAACCTCTTTCTATTTAAAATCATTCCTGTTTAAAATATTAAGTATTACTCTGTGCTAATGGTCAATGCAGATATAAGAATAATGACCTTAAACATACACATGAAGCAAATAAATGTTTATAGCAAAGGCAGCTCTGATTTTTCATTAGGTATAAGACATTTGTTGAGAAGGTGGCCAAATGACAAATTACTTCAATAACCCACACTGTGGATGAGTTTCAGATGTTATTGGTGACACAAATGTTTGAAATCCTGCAAAGTTCTGAGAAGTCTACGAGCATTTTTCCTGGAGATACAGGTCAACAGATTACCTACATGAAAGCAGGAACTTATAGGTACTGCAGGAAGTCTGGAGGCTGCACATGCAAGCCTGATGTTGGGGAGAACATAATAAAGGGCATGCTCTGACTTACCTTAAGAAACATTTTCTTCCAGAAATAGACCCATGCATGTATGGCCAGTTGGTTTTTGACAAGGGTACTAAGTACATGTAGTGGGGGAAAAATAGTCTTTCCAACAAATGGTATTGGGAAAACTGGGTATCTACATGCAGAAAAATGAAGTTAGACTCCTACCTCACACCATATTAAAAAAATCAACTCAAAATGGATCATGGACTTAAATATAAGAACTAAAATTATAAAACTGTAGAAGATAAATAGGGGCAAATCCTCATGACCTGGGTTTCAGCAATGGATTCTTAGATATGACACACCAGAAGCATGAGCAACAAAAGACGCAATAGATAAATTTGATTTTGTCAAAATTAAAAATTTTTGTGCATCAAAAAATTATCAAAAAAATCGAAAAAATAACCTACAGAATGGGAGAAAATAATTTCAAATAATATAATGTTTTAATATCCAGAATATATGAAGAAATCCTCCAACTCAACCACAAGAAGATAAACAACCCAGTTAAAAAATGGACAATGGACTTGAACAGACATTTCTCCAAAGAAGATATACAAAGATAAGATCCTCAACATCATTAACCACTAGGGAAATGCAAATTAAACCCACAATGAGATATTAATTCTCACCAACTAGAATGGTTTTTTTTTAAAAAAGAAAATAGCAAGTGTTGGAGAGAATGTGGAAATATTGGAACTCTAGTACATTATTGGTGGGGATGTAAAATAGTGAAGCCATTGTAGAAAGCATTAAGGTGGTTCCTCAAAAAGTTGAATACAGAATTTGACCCAGCAATCTCACTTCTAGGTATATACCCAAAGAGACTGAAAACAGGGTTGTGACCAGATAATTGTACACCAATGTTTATAACAGCATTGTTTATAATAGCCAAAAGCCAGAAACAACCCAAATATCCATTGACAAATGAAAGAATAAATGAAATGTGGTACAAATACACAATGGATTATTTCTCAGCTGTAAGAAAACATGAAGTTATGAGACATGCTGCAATATGGAAGATCCTTTAAAACATTATGCTCAGTGAAACAAGCAAGATACTTAAGGACAAAAATTGTATGATATTGCTTATAAGGGATGATTAGAAATAGCAAATTTGAAGAGATAGAAAACAGATTAGAGGTAATCCGGGGAAGGTGGGAGTTGGAGAGAGGAGAAGAGGAAAAGGGAGAGTGTTTTGTATGTAAAAAGAAAATAAGAAAAATAAAATAGAAAAAATTGGTAATAACATCAGTTTCTATCAGTAGAGGAATGGTTGTATAAGTTAGGTACATTTATATAATGGAATGCTTTAGTAACTATTAGAAAGAAGGAGGTAGAGAGATATGTAGTACCATAGAAAAATGTTTAAGATGCAGTGTTAGTCATAAAAACAAATCTAGTATGATTTGAGTAGTATCATCTCATTTCCTTAAGAACAACAACAAAAATAAATGTGTTTGTCATTATGCAAGAAAATATCCCCAAAAGGATACATTACAGTATCCAAAACGATACAGTAATTTCTTCTGAAGAGTGGAAATGGGAGGTCAGGGGACAAGTTGGAGGACCTTAACTTTCCACTTATACTCTCCTATACTGTTTACATATTTTACATCTAAATGTACTGACATAGAAAGATTTTCAAGATATTTTCTTTTGTGCAAAAAACTGGTTTCAGTGTAATATCTACACGACTGTCCCATTTATGAAAACAAATTATATGCATGTGTGTATATGTATATGAAAAGGATGGAGAAGTTGATTTCTTAGGCCCTTCTACCTCTCATGGAAAAAAAAATAATTATATAAAAAAAGAAAACATTTTATACAGTTGGTTGAAATGCTCAGTAAACACTGCCTGGCAGCAGTTTTTTTCCAATCATCAATCAATCCATCAGAAGTGTTTGTCTGTCTTATGTTAGAAACATATGCTCAAGTTAGATGCTCAAGGCACCGAGTTGTCTAGTTGGGGTCAGACATGCCAACAAATAATTCTAGCACAGTATGATAAATATGTGATAGATGCATGCCCAACAATAGTAGGGGAAGGGTTGATTCTTTTTTAGGAGCAAGGATGTGGGAGGGGAATGTTTCAAGGAAGAATTCACAAAGGGGAAATTTCTTGAGTTGGGTCTTGAATAATGAGTGGAAATTCCATGTGTCTTCTCAAAGTATGATCCCTGGACCACTTCCAGAATTTGCAAAAAATCTCTCGGGCTCCAAACCAGACCTACTGACGAAGATTCTCTGGGCAGGAACTTGCCAGTTGGTTTCAGAACCACTGTCCCAAGGTCTACATTGCCAGTGCTAATTCCCTCACCTCCTCTTCATCATCCACCTCCCTCTTGTTGACTTTCAAAACACACTTTCTGAGTTTCCCACTAATAACTAATCTGCAAGGATAGCATAAATAAAATGAAAAACTTTTATTTAAATATTGAAAATCACGGGTCCAGTAGCCTACTATTCTGCTTGGTAGATTAATAGTGTACCATGTTTCCCAGCGCCACTGCATACGTGGAAGTTCACAGTCACTCATCTTCATCTTGGACAGCACTGTCCTAGGGCCCATCCCATGCCAGATGTTGACCTCTAATGATTGGATGTTATGATGGTCTGGGTCTGGGTGGGGTGGGCAGGATAGCAGTTGGGGGGTGGGGTGGGCACTTGGAGGTCTTAGGATATGCACTCTTTACCAATCAGTATGGGCATATTTCCATGTTTTTGTAACTGCTACGGTGATAGCATAGTAGCTGAATATTTTCCTGCATGTACATAATTAAACAAATAACAGTGAGATAAAAACACCAAGAGTGGAGTAAGGGATTCATGTTCTCCATAGTTAGGGGCTAAGTATATTTTAGGGTTAAAAGGCACAGACAGCTAGAAGGTATCAGAGGTATGTGTCATTTATGTACTTTAAAATTATTGATTTGTAGGAACTGAGTAAAATGAAAATCATTTTTATTCCTTTTAACATTGACAGCCACCTAAATTTATAGTAGCCAAGTGTGATGATGCTTGATTTCTTGTGTCAATTTGGCACAAGCAAGCACTGGCCTGATTGTTGCTGGAAGGGTATTTCATAGATGGATTTGCATCTGCATCTATAATCAGTTGATTGCATCTATGCCTGATTGCATCTACAATCAACAAAGAAGACTGCCCTCAGCAGTGGACGGCAATCACTTGGAGGTTTTAATGTCAGATCCGAGGCTTTCAGCCAGCTAGCTTCTCCTGGGGAAGTCAGCCTCACCTTCACTGGAGTTTCCAACCTGCAGCCAGTCCCACAGAATTTGGACTTGCCAATTCCCACAGTCACACAAACCAATTCCCATAGTACATATAGTAATATTCACACACACACACACACACACACACACACACACACACACCCTGTCAGTTCTGTTCCTCTGGGGAACTCTAATACACCAAGTCACAGCACTTGTGTTACTCCTAGCCATATTCTTTGCATTTTGGAATTGATCAGAATATATGCATAATTATTTTGAGTTCACCCTTGGCACAGATTCCTTTGCACCTTTAAACTTAATGTTGCTTTTCTCTAAGGCCTGAGTTCTGGCATTATGTAGAGATGAGAAATAGGTGGAAAGTTCTAGGCACACAGTATCAAGTCATGTCTTCTCTGAGCCCCTGCAAGGAATCCTGGGTCATTGCCAAGATTCTGGACATTCTGAGCCACTCACTGATATGATCCACAGTGCTGGGGATTCTGATTGGGTGGAAATCTACCCATCCCCACAATCTGACTAATCAGAATCTGCATTTGTTAGGGTACGGGGCTAAGATTCTTCATTTCTAACAAGCTCCCACAGACCACACTTTGAGTAGAAGGGACTAGACCACTAACCCTTTCAGGATGGATAGTAACGACGGATTAGTTGGCATTGTCAGAATTGTATGACTTACTACAATGTCAGACTTTTTAAGAGCTTTGAAGCTTTTCAGAGATAGCTTTTAAAAAACATATACTTTTAAAAATTTTTTAAAAAGATACTTAGATTACATAAATGTTACATAAAAAAAATATAGGGGATTCCCACATGCCCCACTCCTCACATCTTCATTTTCCCACATTAACAACATCCTTCATTAGTGTGGTACATTCTTTGCAATTGATGAACACATAACATGGATTATAGTTTATATGGTAGTTTATACTCTCTCCCACACAATTCTGTAGGTTATGGCAGGATATATAATGTCATTGCAATGTCATTCAGGACAATTCCCAAGTCCTGAAAATGCCCCCATATTACACCTGTTTTTCCCTCTCCCTGCCCTCAGAACCTCCAGTGGTCAGTGCTTCCACATCAATGATAAAAGTTCTTCTATTGCTAGAATCACAATAAGTCTATAGTAGAATACCAGTAAGTCCACTCTAGCCCATCTTTGTTTTGTAATGTGCTTGCAGGATTTCCTGGGGCGGGGGGTACATGTGGAAAGGTAAACCATTAGGAGGTTAACTATTTTGCTCAAGATCAGACAGAAAACCAGTAAATCTAGAACTCAAATCTCTGAACTTCCCTTACAACCCACAAGACCGTACATCGCCCCACCCTAGGAAATGGTGAGCTGCTATGAGACTCTGCCAGCATGTCTCACCTCTGTAAGCCAGCCTGCTGGGAGAGACAGACTGAGATGCTAACTGCTTACGTTCTGATTAGAAGACAGGAGATGGAGTGAAAAAAGAGAACCGAAAATAAAAATTAAAAAGCATGCCAAGAACGCCATGTGAAATGAATGCTTATAAAACTGTCTATGGTGGGAAGAAATCAAAGAGTTTTATTGGGTGGTGAATAATCACCGTGAATTTCACATAAAAACATTCCCAGGCTTGGTCTTGGGTAGTATAAAAGATGAATTTTATTAAATAATACTCATTTTAATTAAATGAACTTCTAAAGGTGCAATAATTCCATTTATACCTGTATTTGAAATGGGTTAACAACCAAGTGGTTTCTCTCTCTGACTCTCTGTGTCTCTCTCTCTTTCATACATAAGCAGTCTCTTAGTAACCTTGTTGCATATATATATACAGTATATATATAAATATATGTATATATATATATATATTTATTTGGTTTAAAGCAGGTCTGTTTAGATTTTTTTTTTTATTAGAGAAGTTGTGAGTTTACAAAATAATCATGCATAAAATACAGGATTCCTGTATACCACCCCACCACCATTGGCGTGGAACATTTTTTACTATGCTGCACTTTAAAAATAATCGTACTTTTTAAAAAAGTTACCTTTGTTTTACAATTCGTGAAAGAGTTGTACAGTCCTATGTTTTATTCTGCTAATATACACAGCCTATGTTTCCTCTTTTAACCACATTAACCTGTATAGTTAAGTGCTGTTGATTACAATCATAACATGCTACCACATTATCCAAACCTGTACCATCAGCCTAAACAGAAATCCTGTACAAGTTACTCATCAACTCTTCATTCTCTAACCCCAATCTATCTAACTCTATGAGTTTGCTTTTTTTTTTTTTTAATTAAAAAAAATAATTTTTTGTTTCAATGCTACAAGTTACTCCGTTAGCACAGGAGAAACTTAATGAATAGGGTTGGTCCATGGTTACATCCCCCTTATTTTTGTTCGTTCCTCAATCGTGAGGGATTTGGAACGATTCCACTTTGACTGCTTCAGGCTGAGAAAGGATATTATAGGGCAGAGGAAAAGAATTGTGCTTGCAGTTGAAGATACTACTTGTTTTTGGGATGGGACTGGTTCATCATTATTTTTGTTAGTTGTCCAGGGCAAGCCTGAAGAACTGTAGAGTAGGAGCTGGCTACAACTCTGCTGGGTTTTAGGTCTCAACCAGCAAATGAACAATTTGAAGTTTTAAGTCTATGAGAAATATATTTAACAGGCAAATCAAAAATTATAGGTCCAAATAAAAGAAGTGTGTATTAGTCAGCCAAAGGGGTGTTGATGCAAATTACCAGAAATCTGTTGGCATTCATAAAAGGGGTATTTATTTGGGGTGGAAGCTTACAGTTACCAGGCCATAAAGCATAAATTACTTCCGTCACCAAATTTTGTTGCCACGTGTTGGAGCAAGATGGCTGCCAACATAGGCTTGCTTCTCTCCACAAGGCCAGCTGTAGACTATCAGGTGAACGGCTTGTCTCTTCCTGGGGCCTTCTCTCCTTCCTCATGACCAAGCTCCTCTGTGTGCTTACTTCCCCGGGCTCCAGCATTAAAACTCCAAACTTCCTTCTCTGCAGTGTAGTTTCTCTGTGAGTCCCCTCCCACCAAGGGGGTGGGGATGCAACGTCCTACTGACATGGCCCAATCAAAGCCTTAATCATTATTTAATCAAGTAAAAGTAAAACCTCTGAATCCAATATACTCTAATAATCCCAGAGAAAAGGAACAGTTTACAAACATAATCCAATTTTTCTTTTTGGAATTCATCAATAATATCAAACTGCTACAAAGTAGAAGAATCATGATTAGGGGAATTATAAATGAGTAAAACTATGTTATCTTGGGGAAATAGATTTTCATATATTCCCAGATAGGGCCCTCCAAGGAGGTGTTGATTTCATGAGGCTGTGTGGTTTGCCTATGGTATCTGGACATCACTAGAGCCCTTGGGAGCACTTTTGTTTGAGGCTTTGTTTACTGTGGCAGTTTGTGAAGTCTGGCTGAGACTTGCATAAGTGTAACCTCTGGAATGACCTCCTGGCTCACTTTGAAATCTTTTATCCACAAAAACTCTATTTTATTTAATATTTTCCCCTCTGGTCAAGGTCTTTCTTCAAATGAATCACTGGTAATGACTGGTAATAATCCTTTGGTGCCAGGGAGGCTCATCCCCGGGAGTCATGTCCCACATTGGGGGGAAGGTAGTGAGTTTATTTGCAGAGTTTGGATTAGAGAGAGTCCATATTTGCATTAATTATAATTAGGCCTAATTTCATTATTACAGGAATAGGGCACTCATAAGTGCAAGCATTAAGATCAAGGGCTTGGCTTATTGATCTGTTTTCTTTTATTAGGCAAGGCTTATATATTATAGAAATTTTTGTATCTTATTTGAGAAGGTAGCAGGGCTTACCCAGGAGGGAAGCTTAATGTTTTGTTAGCTACTGTGTGGGTCTCTATCTACCCAGAAAACATACCTTTGACAACAAGGATATATTTATATCCCATAGAAGTACGCTTTAGGTGCATTTTTCCCCATACACTCCACTGTCAACACTCTACTAAAGATGTACCCTTGTTATAGTTCCTGAAAAAATTTTTTAGTATTTGTCTTATTAACCACAATCCTTGGCCACTCCTGAGTTCACTGTATTTTGCAGTCCCCAGTTTTATACTCTAGGTTTCCTTCTAGCAACATAATATGACCCATAACTTCCCTTTCAACCACGTTCACACTTCAGTGCTGTTAGACTCACATTACTGTATCACCATCACCTCTGTCCATTTCCAAACCATTACAATCAACTTAATTATAAATTCTATACAGATTAAGCATCAACTCCCCATTCTCTACCCCCATTCTATCTCCTGGTAACCCATCTTCCAGATTTTACCTCCATGGGTCTGCTCACTATACTTGGTTCATATCAATGAGATCATGCAATGTTTGTCCTTTTGTGTCTGGCTTATTTCACTTAACATAATGTCCTTGAGGTTCATCCATGTTGTTGATGTGTCAGTACTTCATTCTGTCTTATAACTGAATAATATTCCACTGCATGTATATACCACATTTTGTTTATTTTTTTCATTGGTTGATGGATACTTGGGTTGCTTCTGTCTTTTGGCAATTGTGAAGATCTTTGCACAGTTTTTGAAGTGTTCAGGTGTCATTCTGGTTAAGGAATCCCAGGGACAGTGAATGCATGCCACAATTTGTGGTTTTCAGATATACTTTTGTGTGATGTGCTAGAGTCAATTCTATTCCCTGTATGGCAGTGCTTCTCAACTTTAGCCCAAGTCCTCCCCTCTTCAGCTCACCTCCATTTTAGAGGAGGGAATTAAATCACTTTCAATTATTAAAATTTGACCAGGAAGCAAGGTAGAAAGATTTCAGGCATATAAGGCATGCCTATGTGGGCTTGTTATTTGCTCTCACTCCCTGGATGTCCCATGGATGATAATTTGAGAGGAGGTCTTGTGGTCCCCAGAGAAATCTACCTTAAACTCATTCCTACACACATGCCCCTGGGTGAAGGAGGAGGAAGAGGTAGTGGCTTGGGGACTAATTCATGATGGACAGCATCAATGAACAACACTGGCTGTTGGGTGGGAAGAACCAGGCATCAAGGAACATTGGGCTACAGTTGTTTCTGTCATTCTAAAATGTGGCTGCAGCTAGGGTAACCAGAGCTGATGGAGATGGAGGCTTCCAATCTTTGCAGTGCAATAGCATTGCTGGGGAAGCTTAACAAATACTAGTGCCTCCTCCATCCCCCCCCCCCCAGACCAACATAATCAGAACCTCTAGAGGAAGGACCCAGGCATCAATAGTTTTTGACAGTCCACCAGGTGGTATGAACATGGAGCAAGGGTTGAGAACCACAGGGAAAGAGCAAAGGAGAGTTTGGAGAGTTCAAGGCTGGAGAGGAAGTTGCAGTCCCACCACGCAGAGCCCCTCAGGCCAAGCTAAGTCACTTTAGTGTTTGAGTGAGAAAAAAGAATAGTTATAAGTCAGAGCTTCCAGTATTTTCTGTTTAGACAAGACAGGCAACGCAACGGGGAAAGAAATGAGAAAAAGTATGAATTAGTTATCTCTCAGTTAAGCTCATCCATTGGGTATAAAACGAGAAGAAAATAAAATTTATATTACGTATAATTTTATTTCTAAATTCAAATTATAATATTTTAATTTTATTTTAGAATTTATAAATATACCATGTGACTAAATATTTAGGTGAAGACTGAATTTGCTCAAAGTTCATTTTGACTGGTTCCTTTAAAACCAGCAGGAGGTGGCGCCTCTCTCCCACTCCGGAAGGTCCCAGGATTGGTTCCCGGTGCCACCTAAAGAGAAGACAAGCAGACACAGAAGAACACAGAGAGAGCAGATGGCGAGCACAAAACAGTGGCGGGGCTGGGGGTGGGGGTATAAAGAAATAAATCAATAAATCTTTAAAATCAGCAAAGACAGGGCAGATACAAGGATAGAGAAAAGCAAAGATGTTTTATAATTCATAGCTTTGCTCCATACCCTTGACTGTGGTGGGGAGGGGACAGCCTTTCAACTCTGCCCTGCTGTCCTTGGCTGAATCCATCCACCCTGAATCCTCAGATCCAAATACAACACCCACGTGGCCTTGCTATAACAAGGGGTTGATTGGGATAAGACAACTTGAAAGCATATATATGCTTTAATATATATATTAAAGTCGGCTGTTCACAAATAATAACCAAATAAATTTGACCATTACTGTATTCTATTCAGAATTTTCCTGCTGGAGGAGGTTGGTAAATGTGGTAGCACAGCCCCCCACCCCTTTTTATTTTATTTTTTCTCTCTCTCTTTTTTTAAAACAATTTATTGAAGTATTTCATTCATACATGAACATACATAAGCTATAAGTGTTCAGTAAATATCGTGAACTTACAAAACAAACATGCATAGCATCTGCCCCCCAAACACCCTGCCTTGTTGTGAAACATTTGCTAACAAATCATGAAAGAGCATCGTCAAAGTATCGCCACTAACTATAGTCCATATCTTCCTCCCCTCTACATTTTTTAAGGATTTATTTATTTATTTACTTTTATCCATTTTATTTATACATATCACATTCAAAGAGAAGTAAAATTATCCATGTATCTCCTTTTGACAGATGATTCAATGGGACTTTCCTGAATTAGTACCTTCCATTTCAGGACCTTTCTTGGAGATATATCCTCGAGGAGCCCTATTTACTTCTGAATGAAGCACTGTTCATGTAATTGTGGATGCATCCAAAGGCTTTAATTTTCCTGGCAGGGTTGTTTTCTCAGGTGACTGTTTGATTGTGCTCGATGTCATTGGCAGCCCAGGGAGGATCCGCTTACTGAGTTCTGAGGTCAAGGGCAGAACGTCCTCTTCTGGGATTTGGTCAGCTAGACTGTCTGGTCTTACACCATGCCAATCCCCAAAGACCACAAAACAGGTGCTGCTTTGTGAGAATTCCTTTCATCAGTCCAGGACTTTATGGTGTTTTCTCACTTAATGCACAAAGTATGAAGAGAAATAGAGTTATTTTACAAAGGATTTCTACGATCATCTTTTATGTTCAAGCAAGGAAATACAATTTTAATATTTATTCTGAAAAGTCTCTCTTTTTATTCTTTTAGGGTTTATATCTTTCTCTCTCCCATTAGGAACCTAATCAAAATTCAACAAAATCACTATAAACCTTTTATAATTTCATTTTTACATTTTTAAGCCTGAGGTTAAAATTCCTAAAAATAGCATTCATCTTGGCAACTCCAGAAACAGAAATATGAAAAGAATTTAGTTCAGGGTACATAAGTAATTAGTCTACTCATGTCCCATGTGCGATGCTAAGGAAACAATTTTCTGCAGCAACTTTAATCCCAAAATGTGGGACTGTGGATGTCCAATAAAGCGATGCAGAGAATCTGGGAAACAGTGATGATGTATTTCAGATAGAGCCCAGGTGGCCTGGTTTTTCCAGTGATGCAGACTGATGAAAGCACCATTCCTGAAAGCACTTGCCTTCCATTCCCTCCTTTGCATTCATGTGCATGGAGCATTTCTAGAATCCTATGCTCCCGGGTTGGGGTTAGAGATACAAAGCCGAAGAGAAGGGTCCACATTCAGTGAGGGCTCAGACATGACAATCAATAGGACAATGATATAGAAAATGATTACAGGGTCGCATGGCCCCATGGTGGTGGCAGCTCGCTTAGCCTTTCTGTTCTTTTATGGTTAAATCCATTTCAGGATTGATTTTTTTTCCCCAGGAAGTACCTGGGATTGAATCTGGGACCTCATATGAGTGAAGCATGCACTCAACCTCCGCACTATACCCGCTCCTCAGGATTGATTTTTAAAATGGACTTTTATCGAATGAGAATGAAAGAGGGACTAGTCAAAGTTGTCCAATTCATTTCCCTTTAGGTTATTCCACTTTCAGGAAAGGTCGAAGAGATTTAGTATAGTACTGGGAATGCCCTGTGATATGGGGTGGATGTGAATGCAGTTTCCAGGCGACTGGGCGCACACCCTTGGGCTGAGGTTGTGCTTTTGTTAAGTTCTTGATTCTATGGCAACGAGGAAAATTGCGATTGCAGACAAGAGTAAAAAGTGCTTGCAACTGGTTTAAATAGTCAAAATAGACATTGGAGCAATGAACACTTGACCTTTTAAAAGTAGTACTCTGTAGAAAGAGAAAAAGAGTTTGTAAGACTTGAGATGATTATTCTAAGAGGTCAGTTTATGTACTTGCCCTTGAACCTGCTAATTAGGATGATTCTTGCCCAAAACACATAATTCAGAAAATGAGAATATGAGAAATAACTAGATAAGAAGGGTCTCCAAATAATTTTTTAAAAGATTTATTATTTATTTATCTATTCCCCTCCTCCCCCATTGTTTGGGCTTGCTGTCTCTGTTCATTGTGTGCTTGTCTTCTTTTTGGAGGCACGGGAACCAAACCCGGGATCTCCCATGTGGGAGGGAGGCACCTAATTGCTTGAGCCACCTCTGCTGCCTGCTTTGTTGTATCTCTCATTATGTTTTCCTACTTGTGTCTCTTTGTTGCATCAGCTTGCCGCCCTAGCCTATCACATCAGCTTGCTGTCTTGCTCGTCTTCTTTAGGAGGCACAGGGAACTGAATCTGGGACCTCTCATGTGGTAGGCAGGAGCTCAATCGCTTGAGCCACATCCATTTCCTTCCAAACAATTTTGATTTTGCACTGCTGCTCAGTAAAAGATTTTTAAGCACACCCCCAATGTATTTATTTATTTATAAATTATATGCATTGATAACTGATACAGGTGTATTTACTTTTGTAAGTGCTATTTAATATATTTTAGATACTTATAAATTATGCCATACAATTTTATGAGTGTATGTATTTTAAAACATAGGTAAACTATACATTTTTAAAAGAAAAGAAAAGAATCTTAATATTTTCTTCATGCACCCTGAAGAACCACTGTAGGCACTAACTGGGTGCAGACACCCACTAGGAGGGTGATCTAGAAAACTGGACACAGCAAGGAGAGGGACACTGTGTTTTAAATACTTGGGAATCTGGCCACGTCCCCTCTTTTTCCTGCATCATCCTAAACCCATGGATCTATTATTATAAATGAAGTGGGTAAACTGTTACAAAAGGAATGTTTAAGCAAATGTGTAAGTATTTATTAAATGAGTGAATAAATGGGTGAATTTGAATGAAATGCATCTCTTCTGCTCCTCTTGGCCATCAGTGTGGATCCAGCAGAAGGACATAATCTGTGAATGACTTTTATCCTATAACAGGGAATGATGAGCGGAATCCTTTCAGGAATATAATAATCACAAGCATCACTCCTGCCCTCCAAAGTCAGTGGAAAACATGTTTCATTTTTGGACAACAAGAGTGATTTATCTGAAGACTTGTACTTCCTATTTTAATATCTTCTACAGATAACTTGGAAATGCAAAGTAAAAATGCTTTGTACTGAAGTTTATAAAGTTGCTGTCTAGAAATGGAAAAGGAGAAATACAACTTCTGTTTATTGGAAATCTCTTCAGTTCAATGTTCCTCTAGATGTCAGTATTACATAGGGAAATAAAAGTGCAATAGCCTCTGGCATTATTTAAATGATAAAACCTGATATACTCGGCAAAATAAAAAAAAGAGCTGCATTTGGAAGCTGGCTTCTTATGTTCCTCAGGATGGAAGATTTCTCCTGCTGGTCTGTGGGCATTGTCCCACCTGCACTCAAACAGCCTTAGAGACAAATGTGGCTAAATCAGTACTCTGAAGATTCTTACACCCCAATTTTCAATTTTAAATATTTTGGTTGTCTGAAATTGACTGATCCACACCAGTTTTCATTACTAAATCCACATATGTTCATGCCTTAAAAAATACATCTGGAAGCTGAGTTCCTATCCACCAGGAGTTTTCATTCTAAAAAGAGTAGAAACAAAAGACAAAATTATAAAATATCATAATCAATAGCTTTAAAAAATGTACTTTTAAAAATGGTCTTTTTGACTAATTTGAATATATGCTTTCAAAACTGGACTTATGTTCTTTATTCCTCTTTTTCATGTAAATTCTGATCTTTTGACCAATATTTAATTTTTCACTCCGCTAATTTGTTTTCACTTTATGCCCTTCTCTTTTGTTGCTGGATGTCTAGTAAATACCCAATAAAAACAACAACATAAGTTTGCTCTAATCCTTCTATCTCTTTTTTCAATGTAATAGTAAAGAACAGTGATTAAGAGCAAAGACTGAAGTCGACAACAGGGTTAGAACCTTAGCTCTAACATTTCCAAGCTATATAACCTTGGGAAATCATCCAGCTTTAGTTACAAAATAGAGTTAAAATCTACAGGGGATTGCTCAGAGGAGCAACTGAGTTGCTATATAAAGTGCTTACAGGAGTGCTTGGCACATGGTCAATACTCAGCACATGTCACCCACCATCGCCATCATCATCATCACCATCATTATTGCCATCATCACTATCACCATCACCATAATCACCAGCATGATCAACACTGCCATCATCAGCATCATCACCATCACCGCCATCATCACCATCCTTATAACCATCATCACCACCATCATCACCATCACCATCGTTGTCAGTATCACATTGTTCCCATTTCACCATCATCACTGTTGCCATCATTATCCCCATCATCACCACCCTCACTGCTATCATCATCATCATCGCCATCACCTTCACCATCATCATCACCAACACCGTCATCATCATCTCCATCATCACCATCACCATCATCACTACATACTGGTCTCTGGGTTAAGCATCAGCAATTCAAAGATGAACTGAACTTTTTGTCCATTAGGAGCCCAAAATCTAGGGTGAAATTGACAGGAAAAAATTCAATAAAGTGTTGCAAGGGAGACCATGGGTGGTATGCTGAGTGCTGGACAAGCATAGACAGAAGAGCAACTGGCTTTGCCTGAGGAAGCTGAAGAACATTTTCCCTGCAGAGGGAAAAGTATGCGTATATCATCCCTGTGCCTTCAGTTAAAAAAGAAAGTTACAAACTCCAAGACTCTAATCTCTAATCTTGGTTTCTCCACAGATTTACCCAAACATGTGTTTTAAGGTTCCCTTCTGAAAAATGGACACACTCTGAGCCTATGGAACTACCCTTTGAATTGTTTGAATGTACATTTGCAATTTGTGTTGATAGCTGGGCTCTGCAATTACATGGTGTTCCATGCTTACAAATCACCCTAAGGCAAACTTTGTTCTGTTTAAAAGAGAAAAAGGATGGATTCTTTGGACAGCCATATGATTTCATTAATTTATAATGCATAACTTTAGAATTTGTGATAATTTGAGCGGATTGGGCTAATGTTTACCTTTTACTTTGTGTTTAAAAGGATTTGCTAAGCTAATTCAGAGTAGCCAGGATTGTGAAAAGAATGTTTGTATACTTAGGAAAGGGGCCATCTGTTTCTAAGCAATGTAAAAGCTCCCATTTATAAAAGCTGACTTTAGTCCCTTCCTTCTGGTTTACAAAACACATTCATGTATATCCTCTCATTTTTATTTGATTTATATGTAAACCATACCAGGACAATATAAAAAGAGTTCAAGGGTGATACCCACATTATCAATATCCTTTAATCTATTCATTAAGATGGACCTTCTTCCACAAACAATGCCAGAGTTTATGGAATTTCTTTGAAAGTGATGTCTTCATTTGCTTTCAAATACTGTAGTCTGTACAGTGTTTCACTAATTCAGGGTGTTCAGCCCTCTAAATTACTATTAATTTTTGTATTTTTTCCTATGCTTGAATCATGGAATATTGTGATTCTCAATCAGAGGTGATTTGCCCTAGGGGACATTTGGCAACATCTGGAGACGTTTTTTGGTTGTCACAACTATGGTGGTAGGGAGCTGCTTCTGACATCTAGAGGGTAGAAGCTAGGGATATCTTTATTTATTATTTTTTTTAAAGATTTATTTATTTATTTATTTATTTATCCGCCCCTTGCTGCTTGTGCTCATTGTGTCCATTTGCTGTGCATTTTTCTGTGTCTGCTTGTCTCCCTTTGTTGTGTCATCTTGTTGCACCAGCTCACTCACCACACTGTGTGGGCCGGCTTGCCTACACCAGGAGACCCCAGGAAATGAACCCGGGGCCTCCCATATGGTAAACGGGAGCCCAACCAATTGAGCCACAGCCGCTTCCCCTAGGGATATCTTTAAACATCTTACAATGCACAGGCAACATTGAATTACCTGCAACAAAGAATTATCTGGTCCAAAATGCCAATAATACTGAGGTTGAGAAACCCTGCTGTAATATGCAACCTCAATTGCTCATTTGTGTATCCACAGGCTAAGGAGAAGGTGTCATCACACTCAGACCTGAAGGATACAACACCTGTCAAACATGAAAGGACATCGGCTCTCACAGGTAGCATCTTTTTTTTAAAAAAATAGATTTATTTTATTTATTTACCCACCCCACCCTTGGTTTGCAGTCGCTGTCTGCTCTCTGTGTCCATTTGCTGTGTGCTCTCTGTGTCTTCTCTTTAGAAGGCACCAGGATCTGAACCCGGGACCTCCCATGTGGAAGAGAGGTGCTCAATCACTTGGGCCACCTCAGCTCCCTGGTTTGTTGTGTCTCTCATTGTCTTTCCTCTTTGTGTCTCTTTTGTTGAGTCATCTTGTTGCGTCAGTTCGCCTTCTCCAGGAGGCACCAGGAACTGAACCTGGGACCCCCCATGTGGTAGTCGAAAGCCCAATTGCTTGAGCCACATTCCCTTCCCTGGTAACATCTTTTGAAGATGTTATGTTCTGTGTTATGAAAGTCCTTCTTGTTGTCCTCTTTCTTATTCATAAATTCCTAAAGCTCTGATGTAGAGAAAAGTGCTGTTTGAAAACTTTTATTTGATTGGCTTACATCCTTGCGTATACAGAAAATCTTTCAGAACCCAGTTGTCAGTCTATTGATGACATTTGCTTGTATTTACTTTCTTAAAGCTTGTATCTGCTGATAAAGAGAAACTTGAGATACCATTATATGCAGTCCAAAGTATAGTGATCCACATGTGTTCTCCATTAAAATATTTTGTATCCTGCGGTGGCTTCTAGAGAGATCTGCCTAGAAGAACTAGCCTTCCTCTGAGAAAGAAAAGGTCAATAAATTCAGCCAGAAAAATGATGAGAAGACCAATGTGTCTCTAGGTCAGAGGAGTTTGGTCACTTTTCATGTAGAAAGAAGACAAGATGAGATAGAAGGTCCTGCTCCAAGAAATTCCGTAGAGCCAAGAGAAAATATAGATGGGAGAGATATTTCATCACAGAGAGACTCAAAAGACCGGGAAATAATAGTTTTGGAGATGATAAGCAAACCACTGTGGGCAAAAATGAAAGTGCAATGATCAAAGGAGAGAAAATAGGTTTCATGCTAAGGGATGTCTAGTGGAAGAGAAAGAACAAGGAAGAGCTGCAACTGCAAATGAAGTTGTGCTGGACAAGTGTTCAAATAAAAAAAGTGTATGGTGATAAAATGACTCAGGATCAACTCCATGAAAGGTGGTATTTAAGCATTACACATCTACAATGGATTTGTTTTGCAGACCTATGTACAAGTTAAAACCATACCCAAAAGATAACTGAGGCAAGTTTTTTCCCATGGCCACATTTCTTGCCATTATTTTTCCTTTTTCCCTGTGGCATTTTATAGTTTTCTAATGCCTCTACCAACGGTAGACAAATATGATGATGGACTAGTATTTTTTAAGAGCTAGTGAAAAGGTTTTATTTTAGGAATAGGGAGCACATCCTTCTAAAGTCAAGAATTAAATAATTTAATTCTTTATCTGGAAGTTAAAAACCTGTATCTTAAAAAGTTTACCTACTCCATTTTGCATGATCAATTGGCTGTTTCCCTCCCCAAAATATTGAGAACATTTAGTCAGAAGTAGATTATTGAATGACTTTTTTCCTCAATTGCAAAGTTTCACATATAAATTTGGTTGATTTTATAGCCAATTAAAATTAATTATGTTAAAATGAACAAATAGCATTCAAACAACTGTGGTCTTAAGATATAATACTCATATACAGTTCTTATTTCATTTTTTAATCATATGTTTGAAACCTAATATAGGAGAAATTGAATTTTCCCCAAGATTAAATATAAACAATAATGATTACAAAGAAAGCTTATCATTGCAAAGATGGGCTTAATAAGATTAGGTGTTACTAAACAAGTGAAATTTAGTCAATTCTTTCACCAATAAAGACTTAGACTCACTGCTGATACTTTTCAGAGCGATTACTGCCTCTTTTGATTTGCTTATATTTTAATAAGGAATGGAAATGGAAAAAATGAAGCTCAAATGAAGTGTTATCATAAAATGACTGCTTTTGTTAAGGGTCAGTGAGGTAAGTTGTATCTAGCTATCTACTCCCAGGAACACGCCTCCTTAGATTTGATGGGGTATCACACTACTCCACTTTGTCCTGAAAAGCTGAAATGGTCAACTCTCTATCCCGAAGCTTATGTCCTCGTCACAAAACTTACCATTTTAAGGAAGCTTTGCCTCTCAGAGTTTTGACCATCAGAAACATTTCTCCTTGAAAGGTTAAGAGTAGCAATTGGGTTTTATTTTCCAGGTATATTGGCAGTGTAAAGATCTTTTCCTCATCAGGAATCCTGGAGATCCAGCAACAGGCCTTGTTTTCCAGAATGCTGAACAAACAGAGTAGGCTGGTAGCAGTAAGTGTAGAGGGATGGACCAGTGCGTCATCAGTGAGGGCAATAAGAAGAGCAGAACAGATGTAGGGTCACAGGCAGAGAACACTCATTTAAAAAGACCCAGGGAAGCAGATGTGGCTCAAGGGATTGGGCTCCCGTCTACCATATGGGAGGCCCAGGGTTTGATTCTGGGGCCTCCTGGTGAAAGGTGAGCTGGCCCGCGTGGAGAGCTGGCCCACGCGGAGTGCTGGCCCGTGCAGGAGTGCTGGCCCGTGCAGAGAACTGGTGCAGCAAGATGACGCACCAAAAAGAAACACAGAAGAGAGACAATAGGAGACATGGCAGACCAGGGAGCTGAGGTGGCGCAAGAGATTGAGCAGCCTCTCTCCACTCAGGATGTTCCCAGGATCGGTTCCTGGTGCCACCTAAAAAGACAAGCAGACACAGAAGAACGCACAGCGAATGGACAGAGAGCAGACATCGAGCACAAAACAATGAAGGGGGGGAGGGGAGAAATAAATAAATAAATCTTATAAATAAATAAATGAATGAATGAATGAATGAATGAATGAATGAATAAATAAATAAATAAAAAGACCCAGGAAACCAGGCAAGCCTAGGGAAGCTTAGGAGGCAAACCTCAGGAGTCCTCTGGAACCAAGACTCCAGAGAACAAGATATGGATCTGTTGGGTAGGAAATGGTTTTTGTTTTGGCCATTTAAAAGCTTCTTGGCCTTTTCCAGCAAGGATTTCCAAATAAATTCCACTTAGCTTAATAGCCTGAGGGAGACTGCAGCCATTCTGATGTCCTGTATGTAACTCATTCTTTTTTTTTTTTAATTGGAAGAGATGAATGCCGCCAAGAGAATTCTCTCATGACCCTTTTTAAAATTTTCAGCATATTTATGGTGTGAGAGGTGAATGTCCATATCAAATGGGAAAATCAGATTCCCAAGGTTTTATATTACCTGAATTAAAAAAAAATATTAACACCTGGCAGAGTGCCTTGCACAAAATAAGTGCTCAAGAAATTCGTGGGGGATAAATGTAAATTTTCAAAGACAAAGTTTACATCTGCTCACCTCCCTCTGTGTCCTCATTGTCTACATGCAGTAGATGCCTAATAAATGAATAAATGGGGAAATAAATAGGTTCGTGGTAAACAAATTTAATAGCGGTAGTCACGGAACGTAAAAAGAATACTGGAAAGGATATTATTGAGTAATTACGTGTTTCAGAACTGGTGCTGGAGGGGTCGGATGTGGCTCAACTGGTTGGGCGTCCGTCTCCCATATGGAGGGACCCGGGTTCGATCACCAGGACCTCCCGGTAATAAAAAACAAAACAAAACAAAACAAAACAAAAAACCTGCTTTTTAGGGAAGCGGCTGTGGCTCAATCAGTAGGGCTCCCGTTTACCATATGGGAGGCCCCGGGTTCGGTTCCCGGGGCCTCCTGGTGAAGGCAAGCCCGCCCGCATGGCGTGGTTAGCTGACCCAGCGAGCACAAGCAGCAAGGGGGGGATAAATGAATAAATAAAATAAAATCTTAAAAAAAAAAAAAAAAAAAAAGAACTGGTGCTGGACTAAAGTTTAAACACCGAAGATGGAAGGTGGAAAGTGAGAGAAAGCTAGTAACTGTAAAATAAACACTTACTCAGTGTTTTATTTCCATCCAGGGAAAGTTCGTCCTTGTGTCTTAATTAAAACCTAAAATATTTTGGAAAGTAATAGACCGTAACAAAAATTTCAATAAAATGAAATTTTACATTTTTTTCTCTCTGCTTTAATTAAAATGACAGGGATAGCATTGGTCTTTTTTTTTTTTTTTTAACGGATCAAACAATTTCTCATGTTTGAATTAAGATTGTCTCAGGCTTGGAAGTCCTACATGTTTGGACTCAATCGAGTTTGGAGATTGTCAACTACTTTGATATTTCTAAAATTGCTCCTGAAGATGTCACCCTAAATCGGTCCTGGTGATTTTTCTCAAAGATGTTAACTATCACTTGCATAAATTATAGAAAAGATCTGCAATATGAAATAATATGAAAATGTGTACTCCTGAATCATTAGGAATAAAACATATGTCCCAAACAAACAAAACAAAACGAAATGAAACAAAAGCGTATGCCCCATTGTATTTTATTATTAAATGAGCAAACTTTTATTACGAGGCCCAAAGTCTTGCCATAAAGGGGTCTGACTGGTTAATAGATGACCCTTGTTTTCCTCTCCCCTTCTAGATGATACTTCAGCTCCTCCGGCTCCATTTGATCATCGAATCGTGACAGCCAAACAAACCACAGTCAACAGTTTTTATACTGTGAGCAGAACAGAAATTTTAGGAGGGTAAGGAATGCTCAATTTTAACAATCTTTTGGCGAAAGAGAGAAATTTCGAGGTAGAGCCTGAGGACTTTGTAAATGTTTGCTGGTCTCGACCTGAGAACTGGAAATGTTATAAACAAATGTTTAAGAGATTTTAATCATTTCTGAAAACTGTCATTGATGCCAGAAAGGTTGGTGTGATGACAGTAACAAATTCCAAATTTATTATCTGTTTCACTTCCTATGTGGTAATGTCTGAAAATGAGAGAAATCCAAAGTGAGTCACCAGAAGATTTAGAAGTTGTCTGATACCTTGGCTTAAACACCAAGGAACACATGTGGAAATGAGCAAATGCTGTGCATTTCTTGAGGCATGTACTAGATATTTTTTATTGTTGTTAGTTTTCCATTTATGTTGCTACTGAATTGCTTAATATTATCCATTCCAGTTGATTACGTTCATCACTGAAGAACTTATTTGGGGAGCATCTAAATGCACACTCCCTCCCTAAAGAAGGAAGTTTAAAGTATATCATGAACTAAATCCATGTCTAGGGAATGTTCTTTCCTCTTCTATCTAGTCACAATTCCCCTGCGATATCTTGTAGCTTAAAAATCTAAATGATGAAGTTAACTATCATTGTAAAATGGGAATGGGAAAGCAGAAAATATATACACATTTTACTTACCAATGCAAAGAACTTTGCACAGCTACTGCTGTAAGTTTCTGCAATTGGTCGTTAGGGTGCAGCTGCTATTTGCAACGTCCCTGTTTCTTTTCCTATTCCATATTTCTTCTGCCCTCTGCCATGTGGAACCATCTGAACCTTTTCTTTCTCTGAACTCTGCGTGAGACTATGGAGACGGGCTCAGGGAGAAATGGCAATTCAGGAACACGAGAGGAACAGTGGAAGTCCGAGGTGTTACTGCACACTACTTATTTGATTGTATTTGGGGATTTCAGTGGCAAGCCAGGAGCTATCTTTAAAGGAGAGAGTCATTTACAGAAGAGACGGTATGGCTTTGGGATCATCGCTAGGGTTTTTTTTGCTGTCTCTCTGGTCAAGATTTGTCAAAGGCTCCTTAAACACTTCACTTCTGCCACTTTGGGTCTTCTTTGTCATAAGGCTCAAGATGCAGGACAGATTGTACTGCAGTCTGGACCAGCTGCTGGCCATCCCTTGTTCTCAGCTCCACTCAAAGTTGGCAGTCATCATTTACTCTGTATATAAGACAGCACAATCAAATGTGGTATCATTGCCTTCAAAATGCAAAGAGCTCGTCAAGTGCTGTACCTCTTTTTTTTTTTTTTTTTTTTTTTTTTAGGGATAGGAGGTTCAAGTGGCCACTTAGCTTTTCCTTTTGGCAGAGACATTGCTACATGCCTGTGGTGGCCAGCCCTAACTTTCCTTGGGGTTCCTCTCCCACCCTGTGGTCTCTAGGGGATTTGTATTCCCTGCCCACAATAGTCAATGGGCATGAGGTTATCAGTAGGTGGACCAGCATCAGTTCTGTGATGTAGCCAAAAATATCAAGCCTCTTGCAGAAGAAGCTGGGAGAGAACCAGAGGGTTAAGGCTGCCCCAAAGTCAGATGCGGGGCCAGGCAGCATTCCCTGGTAGCTGTTGTGAATTAAGAGCAAGAAAGCACTTTCTTAATCAACAGCCACATGTGATGTTCCTGGGGCTGTGTCTGGTGCTCCTGTAAAGAGACGCCACCTGGAAGGGTGGTTGGGTTGAAGCTATGACTTGGTTATGTTGATCACAATCCAATGTCATTCTCTAAGATCCATCTGCTTCTGTGCAGGGCATAGAACTGAGTAAATGGGGCTGGAAGGCAAGCACCACCCCTGCATCTTTCAAGTGCTTTTAGGACACCTGTCTTGCAATTCTCCCAGGATTGGGTCTTGCCTTAGGTTTATTGTTTTGCTAAAGAGGCTTTCTCTTTCCCTTCCTACCATAGAGCCATCATTCTACTTGGCAGGGACATGTGTTACATCTTATTTTCCTAAACAAGGAACCAACATAAGCAAACCAAAGTAAAAAATTGTTCACGAGTGTGCATTTCTGTATGTGAGCATATATGTAAGAAGCTGTCTTACTGAGTATATATAGATTTCTATCCAAGCTACACTGTCAAACATCTCATAGGTGATTAAGTAATATGCATTTTTGAAGATATGCATCTACATACAAGACTGTTATTTTTTCTTATATATTTATATGCAATTTCCAAAAACAATTTGATATACTTGAGCCATAGATTGTATTGTTCATATGCTTACCAAGCCTATCTTATACATTCATATGTATTCAGATGGTTTCTATTTTATCTATAATGGAAGTTCACAGGTTGTATATGGATCACCCAGGGAACTTGCTAAGAATGAGGATTCTGGGCCTTACCTTGGACTCCTGCCTCAGTAGGTCCGGGCTAGGGCTACGAAATCTGCACTCTTAATATCCCCCAACCCCCCAAATGATTCTGTTGCAAGTGATCCATGGACCATACTTTGAAAAAGACTGTTCTAGAAGTTTATTGGACACAGTAGATGCATTAATAGGCTTGTTCATTCAAACTCAAACGAGAAATACCCATGCACCTTCTGCCCATCAGTTTAGCAGCAACTAGAGCTACAGGCTCCCGATTGACAATAGGGCCTCACGCTTGCGTTGCCTCCTTTTCTTGTCCAGGGGTCGTTTTGGCCAGGTTCACAAGTGTGAAGAGAAAGCAACAGGACTGAAACTGGCAGCTAAAATCATTAAGACCAGAAGCATGAAGGACAAGGTAAAGGCTGTGCAGTGCGGATGTTCCCCTTCCCATTCCAGCCTCACCAGACTGCAATGCCCTTCCCTTCCCTCCAGGATGAAGTGAAGAATGAAATCAGTGTCATGAACCAGCTGGACCATGTGAATCTCATTCAACTCTATGACGCCTTTGAGTCGAAGGATGACATCATCCTGGTCATGGAATAGTATGTGTTCCTTCTGCGCCTCCTCTGCATGTCTTCTTTCTCCCCTCCACTTCCAAGCCTAGCACACTGCATAGACAGTGTCCCCAGCCTTCATGACAATCTGACTGCAGGTTTGTTCTGCCTTCAAAGTGGTGAGAACTGAATTTGGTGTATCCTGGGTTTCTGGCTTGCCTAAGTCAGATAATCCCATCAACTTCACAAAGGACATTTTTTCTTTAGGATTATGCATATCTATAAGTGCTTTTCTCTCTAAGAAGGAGCAAGACCAAGTAGATATAGCTTTGTAATTAAGCCGTGCTGTATCAAAAATCAAGCTTAAATATGACTCTGGGTTAACTTGGAGGAAAGTGATTTTTGAACTGCATTTCCCTTTCACATAATCTTTAATATGTGATGTTGCAGCTTAAAGTCATCTTCATCAAAATTTATGACTGTTTACTCAGTTAAAAAATAAGTGGTCCTAACCAAGACTGAAAAAGTGTGATTCAGTTCATTTTTTTTCCATTTTTTAAAAATTTATTTTTTATTGTGGGTAAAAATCAAAATTTTCACAATACATACCAATATTTGTAAAATGGTATATAAATATATATGCATACATGTGCATTTGCTTACAAAAATGTTATTTATATATATATATAAATATATTTTAAGAGGTGCTTAGATTACCAAAAATATTACACGGAACCCACTGGGATTCCCATGTTGCCCACCTCCCACACCTCCCACTTTTCCATTTTGTTTTTAATTTATTATTACAAAATAAGAAATTTGGGACAATAAGGTATATGGCATCAGCCTAAGATAAACACTTTAACAATGAAATTAGTCTGACACCTTAAAGGGTTGAGTTCCTGGCTGACCTTCCCTTGCTGTTTGGAATTTTCCTTTACTATGTTCTTAAAGTAGTCTTTGTCTTCAGTATATGTTAGAGAATGGCAGATGTGGACTTGCCCAAGAGCTGTAGCCACTAGATGAAAAGGACTTTAAAGCTTTCCATTTGTGAAATTGATGGTCTATAAATATAAAATAAGGGCCATCGACATAAGAACCATTTGTGAAAGTAGAGAAAGATGGAAGAGAAGGTAGAGAAAGAAGGTAGGGAAATAACTGCACCACCCAATTTTTGGAAGACTTAGACAAGCGAGCTTAAACAAGTTGCTGCAAGAAGAACACGTGGCCATTAAGGAATAGTTACTAAGGATTTCACACCTCTTCCCCCTACAGTGTGGATGGAGGGGAGCTGTTCGACCGCATCATTGATGAAAACTACAATTTGACGGAGTTTGATACTATCTTGTTCATCAAGCAGATATGCGAGGGAATAAGGCACATGCATCAGATGTACATTCTCCATTTGGACCTGAAGGTAGAGTGTGCTTTCTGTTGTCTGAAAGGTCAACCCTTCACAATCCCTCTCTTGTGTTGGTCAGTAGGCCTTGTCAGATACATATACCGGCTTGGAAAAGTCATACCATCACTAGTTACATATGCAGGAATTAATACAAATCCTCATCTCCCCACTCCCAACTTCTGTTGCCTCCATATATTTGCATGTCCCTTCTTTAGGGGCTATTGCTCAGATTCTTCAAACTTGCCTGCATGGAGGGACTCAACATGGGGGATGACTTACCTAAGAGTTTAGGGTTAAGTCTATGATGAAAACAGTACCTTGGTCTGCCCCTCTCATGATTAGAAGACATAGATGGGAGGATTTTAGCTAACTCAGAATTCCCTAGTAGTAGCCAAACTTCCTGGCTCTCCAAGAATTACCAGCACTCTCTAACATCTTTCAGGAGCTCTGGGCTTTAGGGATGTATTTCTCTATGGGTGTGCTAGAGCACTGAGCAGAAACCCATAGCAGAATGGAATACAAGACTGCCAAAGGGTGATGCTAACACATCAAGGAGCAAAGAGGGGGGTAGGGTGGGGTGGGGGATCCCCTGGAAATAGGGGATGCATATGTGAAGTTGAGAGAGTCAAGATGCCTTCTTTTCTTCTCTTACTTATTGGCCCTTCCCTTTTTTCACTCTCTCACTATGAAGTCCCTAGAATTGAATTGTGTATAGTCCCAGTGTCAGCCAATCAAACACTCTGGCTCAGTAATCCTGATCAGCTCTCATATCTGGGCTAAGTATCTTAAAGTGCATCTTCTTGGGTGGCTCAATTGTTTTCTCATTTCCCCGTTTGCACAGCATGACAGTGAGATAAAATATATAGTATTTGTAACATACCCCGTTTTGCAAATCACTAAGGACTGTAGAACTAAATAAATTTCGCCTCCTTAAATGGGTTTCCATTCCATGGGCCTCTCTTCTTATAACTTGGCTTCCCCCAGTGTCTTGATTTATGTGCAATGCATATCCCATTCACTTTTGGAAAGGAAGGCAGGCAGGAGGAGGTGGCCTGTAAAATGACAAAAGTCAGAGGTTAAAAGTCATTAACAAAGCCTTTGGCTATGAGCTGGGCTTGCTGATGCTTGTTTTCATGGAGCATTTTCATTCAGTGTAGATGTTCTGTAGATATCCCTGAAGGGATTCGATTGGCAACTGGAAGTAGGAGCAGACCTATCATAAGTCAAATGACTCCATATGTGGCTTTATAATGTTTGTTGAGGACTTGCAACCAGCAATTTTAGTGATGGCTTTTAGATAAAGATAATAATAAAGGTGAAAACTGGATGGATCATTAAAGACCAGTCATCCCTTCCAGCAAGCTCCCTTGGATGGGAAAAGACCGAAAATAATTAATAGTGCTTGTCACAAAGTGGGGGAGAGATGATAGGTGAGTTAAAAATATTCTCCTTTATATTTGTCTGTGCTTTGCCAGTGTGAGTCAATGAACATGCTTTAATGTTAGAATCCTAAAAAAAAGAGAACTTTTTTGAAGTGCCCTCAAAACTGTTTCTTTACATTTTGCAAATGAGTGTTTTCTATGCCATAGTATTCTTTGACAATCTGACAGCTTTATACATGACTCGTCAGTTTTTTAAGCATGAAACCAAATGTCCTTCCATAGCACCCACTTCTCTATAAAAAGCTTTTACTCACAGAAATCTGTTTTAGAGATCTTTTAGAAAAGAACTTCCAAATAGAACATGCCCAACCGAATGAGCTATTGAACATTAATAAGGAGGCACTACATCATTTCATAAAATACTTCTGAATTTCTTATGCCGTTGGATCCTCTTCTCCACAGACAAAATGGGGCTGGCGTCATCCTACCAAGAGGATGGGGAAATGGAATCCAGCAATTGAGGATTTGGCCAATGCCTCCCCATCCCCCGCAACAGCTCTTAGGGCAGATTTGGGACTAGAACTTGGGATTTCTAAGCTCTTCTTTGAAAACTTCATTGCTCTATAGTGAATGACCTGGATTTTAAATCATATCCCACATTCCCCCCAGATCTCAGTTTTTCTACCCTAAGTGCACTTCAAAGACATTCTATAAATGCTAAGTAATAATGTGACTATCTATATCACCCCAAAGACTCTCCAATTAGCAAAGTCTTACCAGAATCAATCTCCAGGAGAACACATGGTCAAAGGTTTTAGGCATAAAGACCAAACTCAGCAAATCTTTGGCATTGTGGAGAATGAAGAATGAGTTGGGGGCAAAAGCTTTCCTTTTACGTACATCATTCCCATAGGCAAAGCGCAAAGGGAAACTCTAGAGGTCAGGAAACTTCACATCCTCTTGCATATTCAGCATGGCTTTTGAGTGAATCAGGCTCTTTCTTTTAGAACTCATAAATCTTTAGGAAAAATATTCCTCCAAGAAGAAGAATTTCATACTTAATAATTTCAGTCTGAGACGGTTTCTATCAGTTCCTTTGGAAAGTACTGAGTCGCCTCCTTTTCTTTCTTCCCTCCTGGAGGCCTGTGTTTGAATTTGGCCATTATGGTAACTGCAAACCCACGAGGAGAGAAGACAGAATAATGCAAGGTTGGCAGGGCACCACGACCCCATCTACCACATAATTAAAGGAGAAAATATCCACACAGGGCCAGCCAGCCCCCAGGTGGACGGCCCGATGTGTTTTTTCTGAGCATCTCGTATTTTTAGTTGTGGTTCAAAGACAATTTGAGTAAATGATGGCTGTTTTCATTGCTAATGTGTCTCTTTCTCCTGGCAGCCTGAGAATATCCTGTGTGTGAATCGGAACACTAAACAAATAAAAATTATTGATTTTGGATTGGCTAGAAGGTAGGTCTGTTTGGACATAGGTGTGTGAGTGAAGTTGGGACATGATGGGTACTCTTTCCCCTACAAGGATAAATCTGATATACTCCTTGCCTTCATACCCACCTGCGTTTAGAACTAATTTAACAAAAATTATGTTCAGCCTTACATGGCTGAGTTTGGGATATGAATGTTTTAGAAGTTTCTACAGCATATGCACGAAAACAATCGGAAACATTAAAACCTGACACAGTAAAGTTTATTAAATTAGAAGCTGTTAATTTAGAATTTGTAAGCGTTTGTCCGCCTGTGATCTTTATTCCACCTCACATGGAAAATAAAGGTACTTTTAAAAAAGTCATCTTGCTAACAAGAATGGTAAGGGTTCTGGCAACATGTAAGCTTCTTAAAATTTACCTGGACTTTAGCCCATTAACAATGCATATAAAATGGATGTTGTAAGTGATGTAGCATTTTCTTTTTTCTTTAATGCAGGGTTTTTTCAAGCTATCGAACATGTCAATGACTGTATCAGTTTTCCTTTTAACATAGTCTATAATTAGATGTTCTAATTATTCTGGCTGGCTTTTCCCACAACTGTTGAGACTGTCAAGGTTTTATAGTATGAATACGACCCTTAAACTCCTGGCACTTCTTTACAAGTGTCTGGCACTGTTCCCTTAAACATGTGATTTCCTATAAGTTCAATGTAGTTGAAGTTTGCTGTAGAGTTAAAGTTAATTTGTCTTATCGACTTCATCTTTTCAGTTTTCAAGATTTTTGATTTTTTTAAATTGACCCCTTCCTTCCCTTGACTTTTTCTCTTAAATTTCAGATATAAGCCCAGGGAGAAGCTGAAGGTGAACTTTGGAACCCCGGAATTTCTTGCCCCTGAGGTTGTGAACTATGATTTCGTTTCCTTCCCTACTGACATGTGGAGTGTGGGCATCATTGCCTATATGCTGTAAGCTGATCTCCAGGCTCCATCGGACGTTTGTTCTCAGTCTCTATGCATATTCTATGAGGTTTTGCTCTTTTGAATACAATCTCCAATTTAGGTCTTTTAAAAATAAACATGGAGTTCTGATGCATGAAAACATTATGCTGAGGCAAAGAAGCCAGACACAAAAGGACAATATTATATAATTCCACATATCCGAAATATTTATGAGGCAAATTCATAAAGACAGAAAGTAAATTAGAGGTTACCGAGGGCAAAGAGGAGGGGGAAGAAGGAGTGATTGCTTAACAGGTGGCTTAATTTGCTGGAGCTACTATAACAAATACACCAGACTGTTTGATTTAAGCAACAGGAATCAAACATTCTTTCATAGTTTTGGAGACTAGAAGTCCAAAAGCATGGCATTGGTAGGATCATGAATTCTCTGAAGTCTTCAGCATTCTGGTGGTGGTTTGCCTCTGCCGCTGCCACATGGCTGGCTCTCTCCATCTGTCTCCTCTGTCATTTTGGATTATGGCCCACCGTGATGCAGTTTGGTCTCACCTTAGCTAATAACATCTTCAAAGACCCTGTTTACAAATGGGTCCACATCCTCAGGATGGGAGTATAAGACTTGCACTTGTCTTTGTGGGGGACAGGATTTGATCTATAACACTGAGTATGGTATTTCTGTTTGGGGTGATGAAAAAGCCTTGGTAATGAATGGTATTGATGGAAGAAAACACTGTGAAGGGAATGTCTACCACTGAGGTATACCCTGAAAAGTGGTTAAGATTGCATATTTCATATTATATATATGCTACCACAATAAAACTGAAGACAAAATAAATAGCATTGTACCTTATTCAGTTACTTTCTGGGCTCTGCTGAATCCCTGTGGGTGAAAGGAGTTAATTTTTTCCTCTGCACATCATCTGAAAAAATGAATGTATGTCCCTTTCACCATAACAACTAGGGCTCCGTATAATACCCTAAAAGTAATTAAAAACAACAACATCAACTCATGTCCTGATCTCCTAAATGAATAATGCCAGTGTTATTCCCCTGAGGTGACCTTCCTGGTGTTTGCCATCTGCCTATGGGACAGCATCTTGCTAGCTGCAAAATGCTTTATAAAAGAAAGTTGCACTATTCTTTAGAGTCATATTTGCATGAAACTGGTGCCTTCGTTGCTGCAACTGTTTTATTAGGGGTGGGGGAGGTACGATTTTCTTGACTGCAGTAATAGACTATAATATTATGCTTAATTATGAGGTTATTTCCCCTCTCTCACTTTTAAATGACAGGACCAAACCAGCATTCTGAACTTTAAAAGGATTGAAGTTGTGTAAAACATATTCATTGTGGGTTCTTTGTCTTCCAGACTTAGTGGTTTGTCCCCTTTCCTGGGTGATAATGATGCGGAGACACTGAGCAACATCTTGGCCTGCAGGTGGGACTTAGAAGATGAAGAATTTCAGGATATTTCAGAGGAGGCCAGGGAGTTTATCTCCAAGCTTCTGATTAAGGAGAAGAGGTAGTAACCCACATTCATTCTTTGCTCTGGGAGAAGTAGGGATAACCTACCATCAGGGGCCATTAGAGTCCATGTCAGGGGATTGCCGAATTCCCCTGGTGAACATTTAGGAGGTTTAGTGCAAAGTGGTAAATAGAACAAGTTTGATGGTGTTTACCTTGACTCCTGGTTTGCTGAGATCCGGGAATGAGTTGGTTATAAGGTTGGAAAGGGGCTGGCCGAAAGCACATCTTCCTCTACCTTTCTCTGTGAGTTTCATGTGCTCTCTCTTGAAGAGTTATTTCTACGATCCCTTTCACCTCTACCAAACATATAAAGGATTCTGTGTAACTGTACATTTAGCTGCCGTTTCATTTCAGAGCCTCCAGTATGCCAGACCATGCTAAGTGCTTTACAGACCTCATCTCTTTGTCTTTCCCTAACTCCATGATGTAGAACTTATCATTGCCATTTTATGGACAATGTACAAAGACCCTAAGTAATTTGCCCACCATCTTAGTATCAGAACAGCTAATCAAACACAAGTCTGCCTTCCTCCAAGCCTGTGCCCTTAATAGTTATATATTACATTGCCTTCTATTTTCTGTCATGCTAATACCACATTAATTCAAAATTCAGCTGATGAGGAAGAGAGAGATTGAAATGCAGGGGCTTGCATTTTAGAATTATAGAGGGGAACGTATATCATGATTAATCTGCGAAACACCTCTGTTTCAAATGAGTTTCTACCTAAAACATATATTGGTAGATAGTATTTACAGTTTTCAGGACCAATAATATTTGCTTCATTGTTTTAAAATCTTTGTGGTTTTTAAGCCAGTAATAAATGTGACCACAAGCCAACAGATCTGTACCTGACACCCAGGAGGTTCATTCCTTGTTATCCACTACATGCCAGGAAATGGATCTGGGGCAGTAAAATTGATGTATAAACCTCAGTCCCTACCTTTGGGGGAACTAATAGAAAAGTATTTTTAACATGACATAAAACTGTGTGATTAATGCAAAGAGAGAATATATTGACAAACACCAGATCTGAGTCTGAGATGGCAAGAGGGACTTAGCCAACCTCTAAGAGGAGAGGCAATTTACAGATAGTGGCTTTCTTTGTCCTTAAGAGAAAGGCACAACAAACGCCGACACTACTACTACTACTATTATTTGCATATCATTGTACCCCAGGCAGAGAAGAGATGGAAAATGTCAAACCCATAAAAGCTTTGGAGGATGAGAAATGCACATTTACTGAGAACCTATTTTACACAGATGCTTTTAAGCACCGTCTGCTTTAATCTTCCGGATACTCCTGCGGTGTATAGATATTATTATGATTATTTTACAGATGAGGAAACTGAGGCCAGGGTGTGACTCCTACACCTGGGTGCTGCACACCTCTCCAGCCTCAGGGTTTCATTAATACCCGTGGGAGCATCCAATACCCATGTGGGCAGAATGACAGCTAGCTAAGTGTTAAAATTAGTGTTTGAAAGAAACTAAAGCCAAATATCCCCTTCATAGAATAAAGTTCTGAAGTACAAAAAACCTTGAAAGGGTTTAAAATTTTTAATTATTAGTACAATTTTATTGTTAACTTTTTTTTTTTTAGGAGGTACTGGGGATTGAACCCGGGACCTCGAACATGGGAAGCAGGAGCCCAACCACTGAGCTACATCTGCTCCCTATTGTTAACTTTGCAATAATTAGATTTTTAAAAGGTTGACGTTATAAGTGCAGGAATAATAATTTTTCAGCACTGTCAGCTGTTAGAATGCTTCTGGGGTACAATACTGGAAATGTATGGTACTAAACAGTATCTCCCTTTCAACTGAGATTGGCACAAGACCAAGAGTGTTCTCTAATTACTGTTCTGTACTGTTATGGTCTACCTAGTGGTGATGTTGTCACCAAACCATTAAGCTTTCCTTCCTTTCTGATCCCAATTGACTCAAATTAAGACTTATGCCCTCTTCAACTCTTATACAACATTTGGCTTGTAATGAAGCAATTTCATTGAAACAATCCTACAAACAGAAGTTGTATGTATTGCTTGAAGCTACTTTCTTGATATTTTTCAGAAGTAGACTTCAGATGGTTGTGCCCACTTATAGTTTTTATTTTGAAAGTTAATTTCATTTAATGTGATCATGGTTAGCACACCAAGCATGTTTGCAAAGCTTAGAATTAGAATACAGAATAATCTTTATTATTCTGCCTCAGAATACTTTAAAAAATTGTATAAACCTTTGTTGGCTCCAAAAGGGTATAGTTTCTTCTTAAAGGTATCAAACTAACATGCTTTCTTTCTTTCTTTCTTTTTTTAAAATAAATCTTTTATTTATTTATTTTAATTAAATTTTTTTTTTTTTTATTATTATTTTTTTTATGGGAGGTCCCAGGGATCGAACCCAGGTCCCTCCATATGGGAGATGGATACCCAACGATTTGAGCCACATCCGTCCCCCTAACATGCATTCTTAATGTTAGATTAACTCATCTAGTTTCCCATTTTACTACTCAAAAGGTATTAATTAAAAAAATATTAATACATAATCAAAAGCCTTAATATATAAATTGCTTTTGCAATCAACAATCATTGTAGCAGTTTGTTTTTGCAATAATAAATATATGTTGTTCTTCAACTGACTGATAGAAGTTCAATTTATGAAGCTCACTGCCTTGTTCCTGTTACTGATGTTGTTATTCTGCTTGGATAGGGCAGTAACCTTGGCTAATACAATCATCAATAACACACAATTTCAAAGAAGGCAGAATTGCTGGTGAGTTCAGCATTGGGCTAGGTGGTCCCCCAAAGGCAGAGGCCCAAGCTAAGGTGGAACAGCAGGCTCAAGCTCCCTTTGGTGTGCCCCTACTAATAATCTCTGATTTTCCCTTTAGTTGGAGAATAAGTGCAAGCGAAGCTCTCAAACATCCTTGGTTGTCGGACCACAACCTCCACGCCAGACTCAGTGCACAGGTGGCTATGTTTTGTTATTTTTCCTCTTCCTTCCAAGTATCCTTCAGTCTGTTGTGAGCAGATGCTAGAGTCAAAGATATCTTTTTAATTCCTTTCCCCCAAATCTTGTGCTAGTGTTGAATTGCTTGAATGCATTTATTGAGCATTCTGTATTAAAAAAAAAAAAAAAAGCTAGTTATATTGTTCAATAGAGTATTATTTACAGCATAATTATTGTATCCATGACTGCAGTATGTACATTAATGTACCCACAAATAAATATGTAGCCTAGCAGGAGGACGCCTCTCTCCTACATCGAGGATCGAATCCCAGTGAAGACAGGAGAAGGATGAGAAGAGAGGGCAGGAAACAGACACAGAGAGTTGCCCAATGAATGGACAGAAAAACACAAAATGCAGGGGGGCAGGGGGAGGAATGGATAAAAGTAAAGAAATAAATCCTTTAAAAAAAGTACAGGGGAGTAAGATACAGACTATAGTTAGTAGTAATACTTTGATGATGCTCTTTCATAATTTCTTAACAAATGTTTCACAACAATGCAAAGTATTTGTGGTGGGGTGATGTGTGGGAGCCCTGTATGATGTTTTGCATGTTGGTTTTGTAAGTTCACAATGTTTACTGAACACTTCTAGTTTATGTATGTTCATGTATGAATGATAGACTTCAATAAATTGTTAAAAAATATATATATGTAGCCTAGGATATATTAACATAGCTTGGTCTCCATATCCATGTAATGGATGTGAAGGAGACTCTTACAGAGACTAAAGAAAGATGATGAAAGTATTTGTTGAGCATGGTTGAGCCACACTCTGTAACAACTTCATACAATTAAATCCTTCTCTACTTCCACTGCCTTTATTACCATTTATAAGCAGACTCCCTCTTCTGACTCTTTGGCACAAGTGTCTTTCCTAAGCTTTAGATCCATATGTCCAACTGTGCACTAGATATTCCCACTGGGACCTTCTCAATCCTAAACTGAGCTCATCTCTGCCTTTTCACTTTATCCTACACCATCCTCTACCTGTGCTCACCCTCCCATAGTCAGACCACAGGACACTCTCTTTGTTTCCTCCCTCTCTCTCAGTACTCCCCATCTCATGTTTAATTTAATTCCAAATTCTGTACATTTTATCCCTGATTACCTCTGGAATCATCCATTCCTCTTCACCCATGGTTACCCTGGACCAAGATACCCCTATGACTCCTCATTGATGCTACCCTGAAGCCTAACTGGCTTCTCTGCCTCCTCCAGTCTCCTCCATCCAAATAATTGTGGATTCTATGAATAATGCAGAATGGATGTATAGCATTCCAGTGACTTTGCTTAGCATTTAGGATGATCAATGGAGCAAGATGTGCATATTGGCCATCAGCAATCTGTGCCTCGTGCCTCTTCCCTTGGGCCTCCCTGGGGACAGATCTGGCATGAGCGTCAGTTGAGGTGGCTGCTGTTACCTCTAGCATAGTATGTGCTCCATAAATTATAATTTCCTTCACCTTTGCTCATCATCCTCCCACCCCCACCCCCAGTATTTTGGAATGGAACTCTTTCACTGACCGAAAAAACCTTAGAATGACTATGCTTCAGGTGCTCATTTTTTCCACATTCAGTTTTTATTGATATTAACTTTACTTCTAAATTCAGCATCAGTACTATGTTTTAGTTGAGTGTTGAATATACCTTTCCTTGATAATTGGTACTGATGTCAAGTAAAAATAGACTTATTACCTAGTTGGTACCTCACCCAGTTTACATAAACTGCTTATTAGGCTTACCAATCTATTTTGAGCCAATTTTCCACCAATGTATTTTCATCCGAGCTTATTGATGCCCAAATACACTTTGACACGGTAGGACTATATAGAAACCACAGCAGATGATTAATGACATTATGAAGTTTAAAAACGTGTTTTAAATATTTTTTAAACCATACAACAACAAAAAAGTCACCTTTTTGGGGAAGTGGATGTAGCTCAAGTGATTGAGTGCTGGCTTCCCACATAGGAGGTCCTGGGTTCAATCCCTGGCCCCAGTACCTCAAAAAAAAAAAAAAAAATCACCTTTTTGTTATTCTGTCCAACTGCTGATATGTGAGATGACTAGACATTTCAAAAATAGTGAGATTTTTTTCAAAAGAAATTAGATTTTATAAATCTAAATAGTTACTGTTAAAGTTGTAATTATATAGCACGTATATGCCAGGCATTGCTCAAATTAATTCATTTACTCCCCATACAAGTCCAACAAAATAGGTATTATTATGATCCTGTCACATAGAGGAGACTGAGGGATGGGGTCTAAGGACTTGCCCCAGGGCCCCACCACGAGCAGGGGACAGAATCAGCATTCTAGCTCAGGCAGGCCATCTTTAAAGTCTGGAGCAGAACTTCCCTATTCTGCCATCCTGTTGGATAGTTGGCTGCTAAGCAAAGGGGATCTGAAGGATGTTTCTAGAGCTGTTCATGTACCTGATGTTTTGGATGTTACTGAAATCCAATATTCAAACTTAATGTATTTTATTTTTCAATGTACTATTGAAACTAATTTTTCCAGAAGTTTTATTTTTGGAATAACCTTGGTTATTCCAAAACATATCAATGTTCTGTAAAATCAGAATTTAACTTTATGTTGAAAATGAAACTTTTACCCAAAGCTATTTACCATTTAAACCTAAATTCTATTTTTAAAGTGTTTTATGCATTTTCATGTATCTCTGTTAATTATCTCATGCTTAAAAACACTTACTATTTCTTAACCACCGAAGGTACCTATAACTGTTCACTAACTTTAAGAAGAATTTGTTTTCCCTTTGAAATTAAGGTCCTGAAGCTTTCTGCCTTCTGCATCATGCTCAGGAGGACATATGGTGATTTTCAGGCTTTTTTGTCTCCAAATCATCCAGACAAAACCCATATTCTATCAAAACCAGCTCTCAATCTGGGGTGGGGAAATGAATTTATTAGAATTCAGCAAGCATTTACTTCAGATTTAATACAAGCTTTGGAGCATTCTCAATACATTTCCAATCTTAGTTCCACTATTCCCTCCACTTCAGCCCAAGTCCTAGTTATTTCCTGAGGCTTATTTTAAATGCCGCCTCCTTTAAGATGTCTTTTCTCAGTCCTCAAACTGGAGGTTCTTTCTCTGTTCTCTTGATTCTCTCATGGCATTTACTTTCTATGTGGCACTTAACTTTTATCTAGTAGATTTAAAACCTTTTGGAAGAGACCGTTTCTGTATCCGACTCATCTTTATATTCTCTGCAGCCCTAGCATCGGTCTTGACTCTTATGCATCCAGTAAATGTTTGTTGAAGTGAGTTTGGACAAAACACAAATGTGTGAAAATTAATATATTGAGGCACTAAGCTGTTTGGCCTTGACTGAGTGAAAAGGAAGAGTAGTGGTGACAGAATTGTAGGAGAAGCCATGTGCATGGCTGGGGGATGTCCTTGAACTGGACCTTGATAGCAAGTCAGGAGCCAGTCAATGCATCTATCAGATTGCCATTGGCAATTGAGACCTCAAGAACTGCCCTTGATCATTCCCCTATTCAGTATCAAGTTCTTTACTCTTAAATGTTCTAATATCACAAATCAGAACCAGGATGAATAAAGTTCTAACCCTTCCCAAAATTTCCTCTGTCTTTCCTAGAAGAAGAAGAACTACTCCTCTGAGGCTGAGGAGTGTGTGACTCTACAGAAGGGATCCCATTGAAAGGTTGGTCTCGGGGCTGCATCTAAAGAGGTGAAGCCTTAAAAGAGAGGAACAAGAAGCAAGACTAGCATCTGTTGCACAAACTCCGTGGGAATCCATAGTGCTTGGGCTGGTGGGGAGGGCTCTGAAGTCAGATGAGCCATGTTTGTGTCCTGGCTCTGCCATCTTCTAGATGAGACACCCCCGTTTCTTGGTTTGTGTGTTGGGAATAAGAACGGGATGATTTCCTAAGGTGGTTGTGTGGCTCAAATGACATAACGCAAGCAAAGCTTGGGCCTGGCACATAGTAGGTGCTCAATAAACCCTTAGCTCTTTTTTTAGTAGGTGCCGGTCACTGAACATAAACTATCCCATTTAGTCCTTTCAATTCTGTGAGATCAGAGTAAGTAACACCCTCTGTTACACACCTAAGCCTCAGGGACTCAAAGACTCAACAACGTTTCTAAAGCCTGCAGCCACTCAACGGTTGAGCCTGGTTCTCTCAGGTGTCTCTGACCTCTAAAGCCTGTGCTTTTTCTCACCTTGAGCTGCCTCCTGATCTGGGTCCAGTCACTGACCCCAAAGGAACCAGTACATCACAGAAAGCCCAGATATATGCTCTCCTTTCTCCTTATGAGAGTATTATTGAAATTAGGAAGAGATAGGTTCACACACGGATATCTTCTATGATATGACTAAGCTAGCTCAATTTATGCCCTGAAGAAGCCTCAGAAGTAACAGTGTACTTACTACTGAGGACTTTTAGAAATCCCTACATTTACCCTTCATCAAGTTAGCTCCCTAATCTTTGGCCATTTTTGGAGTTCCAGTTTAACAAGTGTGCAGGACCTATGTCTGTGAGTCTATGTTTTTGCCACTCACTTGTCTTAGTTTTTCAAAATCTGACTTGTATTTATTCTGGTCCTGTATGTTTTATTACATATATTCCTGTAATCAGTGTTAGGAATACATTTGGCCTTTGATCCAAGGGTGACTTACTTATGAGTATATTACTTATTTAGAGATCTCTGAAAGGTCAAAAAGAAGGCTGGTGGCTTATTTCTATTTACAAAGACCACTCTTGTTTGTCAAAAATAGCAAGGGCATGAATGTTTCAGGAAGAGTGGAATGCAGTTTTGTTTCTTTTAACCCGTGGAGAAAGGGACTCCACACTGCCTGCGCCTGAAGTGTGTTGCCCCCACAGGCATGGCAGCCCCCGAGGTGCAGACCACTGCCTTGGCTGGCTCATGAGTGGGATCCGCAAGCAGCCAGCCCTGTGTCTGCCCTTTCTCTCCTGCCCCTTGCTCTCTCATCCAGAGCATTTTTGAAGTCCACTGTCTCCAGCTACACAGACTCCAAGGGTTTCCCACAAACTCTGCCCCACTTTAGTCTGGAGCCACTCCGAGGCCTAGAGGGAAGTTCATGCGGTGGCGGGGTGCCTGGGCAGGGGGCTTATGAGATTCCTCCACCCTAAGGTAGAACCAATGGGACAGATGATGGTAGCAGCCCCGGGGGTGACAGCACAGAGAGGATGAAGGAAAAGGCGTTTGAGCTGGTTATACTGGCACAGTAGGGCATGGTGTTTGTTGCCCTTGCCTGATAAAACTTCCTCCTGAACTTGGTTGAATCTGGCTCCTCACAGCGATGTGGGCTGGCTGTCCTTTCTGGGGTTCCTTGGGTCACACAGGGCCACAGAAATTCACCTTGGTCCCACCGCAGGCTCGAGATGTCGTTTCAGATCCATGCGTGTGGATCACACTGATGCTTCTTAATGTACTTTATTAGTTCTGTTTTTCTTTAAATTAAAACTTAAATTTAAGTATTAACTCCAGGAGCAGCCTCATTTGAAAAGAAATTTAAAAATACATTTAAAAAAATCATTTTTCAGAATAATAATCCCTGGCAGGATGGGATGGCTTTTTTTTTTTTTGGCAAGATACATTATGAGTAAAACCAAATTTGAGATCATGTTGATTTTTAAAATGTGGTGGTTGGAGATTATCCCCGTGGAGAAAGAAAAGTCTTCCAGGCCTCACGACGAAGGCATACACGATCCGCAACGTAAATTGCGGCATGGCACTCTCCTACAATTTGTTCGAGGTTTTTTTTGATGTGTGGAGGAAACCCTCCACACATCAACCTCGCAGCCTTTCATGTCTTATCTCTATTGCATCTTTTTGCCAGTTTATGAGAAATAAATTTGGGATACCTCTTCAGATCCATAAGAATAATCCCAGTGCAGGGCATGGCCGCTCCCAGGTCAGCTATTGTTGCAAAAGCAAATGGAAGAGTCCATTGAGCTGTAGGGTAGGAGTTGCAGCTCCACCTAGATTTCATGCACACCTGGCACATAGGTAGGCGGGAGGCTCCAGTCTCTGGAAGTATACCTAAAAACTCCAGCATCACATATAGGTTTGAATAGAAGGGACTGGTGAACCATGTGCAGGGAGGACTTATTTGAGTCTAGTTCTGTCACTCTCAGGAGCACAGATTCCAAAATAGAACCCACTGATAAGGCATCAGTCTCTGGGGCTATCCCCCCTTATATAGGACCAGGGTGTCTCCAGAGCTCTCAGGAACCCCTCTGAGTGGGGTGATAGGCACTTAGATGTTCTATGAGCTCCTACTGAGGTGTGCGTAAGAGTTACCTCTGGGATGACCTCCCGACTCTCTTTGAAGTCTCTTAGCCACTTGAACTCATTTGTCTTTACCATTTCCCCCTTTTATTCAAGGTCTTTTTCCAGTTGTGTTGCCAATTGGCACTTGGTATTAATCCCTCGTTGCCAGGGAGGCTCATCCCCGGGATTTATATATCATTTTGCAAATGTTTATATGTATTGTGAGAATTTTGATTTTTACCCACAATAAAAATAAATTAAAAAAAAAAAAGAATATAAGTGAAAAAAAAAAAAGCAAATGGAAACACGCACAATTTGCAATCTCCCTTTGATGCCTAGAACCAGGCTGACAAAATGAATGGGTGGCAAAATCATGGGGAGCTGGGTTTTTTTTAGATGAAACAAAGAGGCCTTGTCCTTCAACATTGCAAATAGTACTGAAATATCTTGCATGAACTGAAAAAAAAAAAAGCAACAACAACAACAAAAACACAACAAATTTGGTAAGCAGTAGACTCCTTCAAGGGGTTTCTTTTTTTTTTTTTTCTTTCCTCACATACACATACATGTTATGAAAAAAGAAGTCATCTGTGGTTTTCCTAAGGGGAATAACCAAATAATTACAATTTTAAAAGCCCTGCTGAATTAACAAGATTCATATTTTGTTTGCTTTGCAGGAAAACTGCTGTGGTTGCTGCTGCTCTAAGAAGATTTTTGGAAAAATCAGCAGTTCTGCTGCCTGTTAGGGAGTGGGGCTGGGCCACTTCTTGACCCGCAGAGCTCCCCATTGTAAGCCGGCTGCCTCGCATCCTGCAGCGCCTGGAGGGGGCCAAGTCTGCAGCTCCCCAGGAGTGAGGACACAGCCCCACACCCCTTATCTCACCTCTCCTACCCCAATGGGGGTTCATGCTTGGGAAGATGCTTCCCTGCCTTTTAAACTTTTAAAAATATTTTAAAAAAATATTTTGGTCTTAGTCATTGGGGAAGGGATGCATTTTGCCTGCCATATCTTGAACTACTAGAGAAATCATGCTTGAGGTTTTGAAACCTCTCACCATTAAAACGTGCCTTTCAACGTGGTGGTGATATCCCCAGAAACAATTCTAAGTCTGGCACACCCTTAACCATGTAGTTTCTCAGACTTTTAAATTTTGACCTGGTCTGAAATCAGATGAATTCCATTGGTAAATAATTTGCTTTTAGGGACATGAGGCTTCTTTGAATTCCAAGACAAGAGGCATCAGACCCTGTACCATCCATTCATTCTGATTTTTCAAAGCGTACCCTTTTCTTCAAAGCAGGTGGTGCTGCTTTCAAATTATTGAAATGCATTTTCGCGATACATTTCCTGGTCTCATCCGATGGAAAGTTGACGCTAGTTTTGAGAAGCCATGAAAGAGACATCTGTTTATTGTTAGTCTTTAAAACCACAACCTTTGTAATAATGTAAAGGTGACAAGAGTTTTCCTCAAATTCCAATGGTCAAGGGAGCTGTGTGCCCTGGAGAAGGACAAAGCTTCGCTTCCAAGGTTGAAGTGATTTGGGAACTAGCACTCGCGTTTCTAGGTACACTCCAGCATTGATAAAGAGTGATAATCTCACCTACTCAGAAACTCAGCGGTTGAGAAGAGACTCCAGAAACCAAACCAAAGAGGAACACCCCTGTTCGCTCTTTGGATGTGAGAATGAGTTCCAGTGAAAAGCTTCTTTGAATATCCCTGCATTATGGATACTTTTGATAAGGAGAATGAGCTCTACTTGCCTGTAGCACATGCTTAGGCAAAAAGCAGGACACGAGGTCATTCCTTTGCAAAGAGACCACGCAAAGTCCCCTTAAGTCATGCCACGCATTCAACACCGAGCAAACCCTTTAGCTTTCCTCACATTTTCCATTTCCAGGTAACTGTTGGGTTGAGATCAGCGATAATACTGCCTTCATGTTTGGTCATTCATCATCCTATGCAGTGGTTGTCAAGACAGCAATTAAATGTAACAGAAGTAACATGGTGGCCAAATTAGAAAGCAGATTACATCTGCATCGGCCTTTTCCCATTATTTCTCAGTTCCACGCAATGAAAACTTTCAGCCTATGAATACACTCCACATCCTTATGCCCATGTTTAAGGCAAGAGGAAGTAGAGACAGAGGAAAATCTATCATTTAGTGGAGGCCACATGCCAATTTAGCGGTCGTGCTACCCATAAAACTGACTTCTTGCTAACCGTTGCTCTTAAATTACGATGCATTTCTTTTTTCCTCTGGCCTATGCATTTATCCAAGTTAACTTTCTCCTGTTCCTGTTATGTGACTATGCTTAAAATGTTTAATTTAGTTTCCTTGAAAAACAAAACAACAACAACAAAAAAATGGCTGTGACTGCAGGGTTATATTACTGTGCTATCTTTAGCTGATGTTATTCACCGAGTCTGGAAAAACACAAGCCAGTGCATGCATTAATGCCGTTATACCACAGAGAGCTGGCATTCATTCAAAAGCTCAGAAGGACACAGCGGTCTGATTTTTAAACCCCTCATGGGACAGCATTTTCTGTCCTGTGGCGTGGATTATCTACCAGCTATATCGGGGGGTTTCTTGTACGGAGTGCACTTGGCATCCAGCTTCCCTCCTCACGCTGGCAGATAACTTAGGGCAAATGAAGGAATAGTTTTCTTGCCAAATTAATCCACCGATGACCCCGTGGTCCGTTACTGGGTGCAATTATTATTATTTTTTAGAGGTATAGAAAGGAGACTCTGCTTTGAAAATGGACCCTGTTTGAAGTTGTAGTTAAATTTCCATATTTGGATGGAGGCCTCCCTGCACCAGGGGGTTGCCGTTTTTACGAGAGCTGAGGAGAGCGCATTTTGCAGAATTGATGGCGGTGGTTAGGTGTACGGTGGAATGGGAGATTATCAGCATGGCTCACCCGGTCCCACTCCATGCACGTGCTCCAGCCATAGCCTGGAATTCAGGCGATTCCTGCTCCCAGGGTGGGGAGTGGGGCTTTGCAAGGCAGAGAAACGAAGCCAGATGTGAGCGTGGTCCCCGAGAAGCTGAGTCTGGTTAGACGGGGGGCTATTGTGATCAATTTTTCCAAGAAGTTGTTAGTTTGGGAGACTGTATTTCTCCTCCACCCTCTGAATGGAGGTTTCTTCCCTGCATTGCACTTTTATGTTTTCATGCTCCCTCAAGAGTAGGCAGTTCTCATTTCTTTTAGTAAATGGAGGAAATTAAGCACTGATGTGGCACTTCCCACAGCCCAGAGAGAAATAAACCTCACAAATTATTAAGGAACAAGCATACCCACATTTGTAGTTTGGTGGACGCCAAGACTTACCCAGAATCTGTAGCTATTTAAAAATCAGGGAGAAAAGGGCTCATGCCTCAGATGGTTGCATAAAAAATCTTTGGAATAGATTTTCACCCGAACTAACTTGGTGGAAAGCTTTCTAGGTTGAAATTGGGTAACGCTTATGTCTGTTGAGCTCCTTAAGTTTGCTTCTAGTTGCTTTTTGTCTGACTGGAAATTTGTTTGTTTTCTTTATTCACAAATGTGAATAGGCAAGCTGCCCATGCCACAGTAAACTTTGATGTGAAAATGTTTTGAAAGATGTGTAAATACTGACATTTTCATGAAATTTTATGGAAATTCTTACAGCAAACATTTCCCCCCCTACTTTACAATCAAAATATGGAGTTTATATTAAGAGAGCTCAAACTATGGATTTTCTGCCAGGAAAGTGAGAGCCCTGCTCTTTATTTCTCTTCTGTTTATGTCCCTTCTGCTCCGCCTACCCCAGCCATGAGGCAACGGAATGCCCATATGCATAAACATGTTTTCAGGAACCACATTTGGAAAATTCCTTCGTGAAAGCGTCACCAGGAGGAGAGGCAGAGCATGTCGCAGGTGTGGTTGTCATACTCAGCTCGGCTCTGTTCCCTGCTAGTCCATCAGCTTTGCCCCATAATCTTGAGGGTCAGCATCACTGAAGCTCAGTTCTCCATATCTAAGATGCTTCCAGTTTTCCTTTTGCTCTTTTGTTTTCGACTTCTTTCCAGTTTTTCTTAAATTAGAATCATAGTCCATCTTCTTATCCATGACAACTCTCCCCTAAAGCCTCTGAAGTCTACATTTTCTCAAATCACAAGTACTACGTGGTTCTCCTTGCTCCATTTTAGTGAAGTGTCTTTCACAAGTGGTTTTTATATAAAGGCAGTTTCACCTTCCATGAAGGTTTATAACTCGGTGACTACTATCTATCCAAAAGAGCAGAGAACATCTGTTACCTGAGAATGTAAATGTTGATTTATATGTATTTTGTAGTCATCCCAGCTGATAGAGGTCATTGAGTTCTTTTGATGAGGTTTATTAGTGAAGATAGGAAATAAAAATGGATTTATAATGTGGTGCTCACTTATATCATGTATATTTTTTATTTCTGAGCTTAGTTTTATGCAGCTGTATCTCTTTGCCATATAAAGATGTGTTACAGTCATATATATATATATGCATATCATATTGAAGAATAAACATGGACTTTATGCTTTGGTTAATGAGCTAAGTTATTCAAAGGGGGGGGACTTGGCAAATGCAATACAAACTCTATCCTCTATGACAAGGTCTGACATAGCATGTCAAGAATTCCTGTGATGCTCCTTAAAAGAGCATACACTTACACACTTGGGGGAAAAACAACTCCCTCATTTGGAAACATAGTGGTTACAATGTGCCAACATAAGATTTAGGGTTTTTTCCTATTAATACAAAAATATTGACTGGGATAATTATAAAGTGTCAGGATGGTGGTGAGTAAATTAGTAAGGCAATTAGCAGCAATTCAACCCCCTTAATGGACTTGAGTGATATTCCTTAGGCCCTGACAAGTATCTGCCTCACAAACTCTATCACTGAAAGACTTCAGTGTGAGACCTGCCCCCACATCCCCATCATTGGCTGCAGCTTTGTCTCCCGGGATGAATGTCGGCTGGAAATACCTCTGGAATTGTTCACCTCCGAGGCTTCATGTGTGTCCCTGGCTGACATCTGGGTCACATCTGCATTCCATACTTAGCCGAGCAGCAATTGGCAATCTCAGCATCAATGAATTACCCCCTCGCCCCATCCTGGTTGGAATCAGTGCCACTGAATTTCCTCAGACCCCTATTGCAAGCAGGAGTGGGGCCTTTTGGTTCCTGCACAAAGCAATGCCTGTCCTTCTCTCTTGAACCTTGGACTTTTCCTACTTTAGCTTCTAGGAGAGGCACTCTGAGTTCTTCTCTAGGTTGAGGAAACCTCATTAGTCTTTTGATACTGGTCCAAAATGGCTCAGTGGACAGCTCCATGCTTTCCCAGGGCAGATTCGCAATGCTCTGCCATGTCATTGTCACTGAGCACCAGGTACAGAGTTCCAGTGCCTGAGACCTGGGGACAAGAATCAGTCATTTTCTTCCTCCACCAGCCCTTTTCTCTCCTCTCTCCTCAGGTAAAGTGGGGTAGAGGGGTCTCCCTCACCAACACCCCAAAGAGAGGGCACTAAAATCTACTCCATCACTCCTGCCACCACCCCTTCTCTTAAAGTGGCCCCAACCCCATGCTAGGAAGGTAGGTGGTTCCTGATGCTTCTTTAGCAAATTCTTTCTGCTACTCCTAATATAGGGTTTACCCAAAAGTGTGTAGTCAACGTTCCTAGGCATTGCTGTGGGTACAGATAGGGTCTTGTGAACAATATCAATCTGGATTTAGCAGGTTCATGGACTCAACTGCAGAATTGAGGGTCATTGAGCCCCCACCAAGTTCACTCAGTTATTTCTAAAGACCTCCAAAATACTCTTACACAAGCTTAGGAACCAGTGTGGCAGGAAGTGTCACCTCTTTTGGCAGGACCCTGCCCAAAGGCACCTCCCTGCTGCTGCTCCAGTCCCTGCCGAGGGTGCTGCCTCCTGGGGTTCCTCGAGGCCAGCCCCCAAGGTGCCAGGTCCCTGTGCCACCTCCTGGGGTCCCTGGTCTCACTAACAGCAGTGTACAACCACCACCAGTGTGGAGACTGCTCACTGCCCTTCTTAGACTTAATTAATTCTTCAGGTTCCAACCTACCTGAGTAAGCAAACTTGGTCGTCTCATTATTAGGATCTTCTCCAGAGCTAGCAGAAGCTCCCAACAGTTAAGGTTAAAGTGAGGGCAACAGGTATCCTCTCCCACAACTTGTCTACAGGTGGCCTTCTGTACAGTGAAAGCAAGGTCCAGGCTGAATTCAGCCACAAATGATGATTAGCAAATAATACCACCGTTATGCAAATTGTTGGGTTAACCCAAGGAAGCCCCAGCCCGCTGACCTTTGACGCCCTCTGACTGTGCCTTGCATGAAAGGTTTGGTGAAGGCAGATGACAATATTCCGGTGGCACTACTCAGCTCACTGTCTGGTTGGATCAAATGATAGCATCCTCTATAGGTGGCTGAACACAAGACCCAATGGAATTCTAAGACCTGGGGGCCACTCCCAAGAGTGCAGGCTCCTTCTTGTAGCTTCTGCATCCAAGAGTAGAAGTGTATAGCATTTCTAGCCAAGGCATACACCTTAGACACTAGTTACTTCACCAGTTAAAAATCATGTTTAACTTAAACTTCTTCTGATGTTGAACAGACACAGGATAGTGGAAGAGATTGTAAAAACCAGCCTTCTTATTCTAATTTTACATGCTACCTACCCACCCCTGGAGTATATATTTTTGATGAACATACTTCAGATAGTAACTAACTTCTATACCAGAGTATTTAATAGTAAATTACAAACAAAATCATACTGCTTGATTGGAGCATCTCACACAATTCTTCCCAGGGAAAGCTCTTTCAGCTTCAGCCGATGGTCCTCGTTTAGTTGGCTGAGAAATCTATGATTTTCCAGACATCGGCCCTGAACCCTCTTCCTCTCTTCTCTGCCATGAAGTATTGTTCTGCTCCAAAATGCATATCTCACAAAGCCCACCAGGCATGTCTGAATCCCTGGACCTCTGTCCTTTTCCTTTAGTGACATCTCTGCCTTATGTAGTTGCCTAACACTTATGAATCATCATAGGGCTGTTATATAAGAACACTTTCTGTTCCTTTTAACAGTCTAATGACACATGTCCCTAAAATAGATAAGAAACAGCAAAGATGAATATTGCTGCTCTGGAGGACTCTAGGACCACCTTCATTTGGCTCACCACACTCTTTCTGCAGAATGGCCCTTAAGAGTTTGTTTGTTCACAATTCTCTTAAAACTAAAATCCTGCAATTTTCTGTGGCTAGTTGAACCGGTAATGAGTTGATAACCCTCCCTAAGCAAACATCTGCTTCCTACCTCTCCATCCCTCATCTTCAGTTTTGTTGTTGGGAGCGCTAGTGTTTAGAGAACGTATGTTTCACAGAGCTCACCAGATTTCCTAAATGTTCTCCTGAACTCTAGTCTCTTCCTCCTCCACTCTTCCATACTGATGATACTTTTATTTCTAAAATACAAATCTTATCATATCACTTTAATGTTTTAAAAACTTCAGCCTCAAAAACAAAAATCAAATTCCTTAGGTGTTATGTTTTAAGTTCCTCAATGCATTCATGCAGTCAACCTTACACTCCCACGTCATTTGCAACAATTCCCCTACCCCTTTCTACCCAAAATTCATAAGAACTATTTCCTAGGGTCAAGATATGGCATCTCTGACCAAAGTAGACCTAGAGAGGTGGGGTCATTTGGAATGCCATGCTTCCTAAAATTTTTTATTTGAATGCCTTTAAACCATTCAGGCAGTAATAAAGGTTTCAGAACATATGTGATATTATTTCTGTTTATCACAGGTAAACAGGGCTGATCTTTCATGACAGGGGCTGGACAATCCACCTTGAAGAGGGCTCAAGTGTATAACTGAAAAATTGGTGCTGACCATTGGCAGGTGACCCAGTTCCTTACCAAGTAGACCTCTCCATAGGGCTGCTTATGACATAGTTTTCAGAGAGTGATCCAATAAAGAGCAAGATGAAAGCCTCTATATTGTTTATGACCTTTCCTCTGCAAGTTCCATAATGCCCTGTTGGGTGTAAGAGGGGATTGTACAGGACGGGAACACCAGGAGGTGAGAATCACTGGTGACTAATTTGGAAGCTGGCTGCCATAGTCCATCCCAAGCTTCCCCAATGATACATGTTGCTCCACATGCAAAACCCACTCACCCACTCCAAATACCGCTCCAAATTTATCTCATTACTACATCAGCTCAAAGTCCAGAACCTCTTCTAAATCAAGTCAAGTTGTGGATGTGTCTTCCTGAGTGAAGTTCCTTAAATGTACTTCCTTGTATAGTTCCTCTTGGTCCAAAGACACATAAACTAAAAAGAAATGTTATATACATCTAACCTACAGTGGTGGGCCAGGACACCATTTTTATTCAAAATAGTCCTACTCAAAAAGAAAGAAAAGGGGGAGACAATCACTGGTTCATAGCAATTCTGAAATTCAGCAGGGTAAATAGAGGAAGTTCCTTTGTTTAGGGACTTAGGCTTACTCCTTCCCAGGAATGATTCACATGGCTCTTGGCTCCACCCTCTGAGTCATTCTCTCTTTTTCATGAAAGCTAGCCTGGATTTTCAGCTGTATACATTTTCAGCACATCTTCACCTTGAAGCTTGAGAGTGCAAAGCCCTCTTTCATCTTTGTGCTCTCTGCTTATTCCCGTCTGTAGCAGTTTGATATTATTGATGAATTCCAAAAAGTAATATTGGATTATGTTTGTAAACTGGTCTTTTCCTCTGGGCATATTAGAGCATATTGAATTCAGAGGTTTTACTTTTACTTAATTAAATAATGATTAAGGCTTTGATTAGACCATGTCAGTAGGACATTGCAGCCCCGCCCCCTTGGTAGGCAGGGACTCACAGAGAATAGGCAAGGCAGAGAAGGGGGTTTTGATGTTGGAGTTTTTTTTTTTTTTGCGAGAAAAATTACATATGAATTTATTAATACAGGGTTATTATCTTAAAAGTTACCTTAGCATTTTTTTTTAATTTATTTTTATTGTGGGTAAAAATAAAAATTCTCACAAAATATACAAACATCTGCAAAATGATATATAAATATATATGCATATATGTGTATTTGCTTACAAAAATGTTATTTATATATATATATACATATATTTTAAGAGGTGCTTAGATTACCCACAATATTACATGGAACCCATTGGGATTCCCATGTTGCCCACCTCCCACACCTCCCACCGATGATGTTGGAGTTTTGATGCTGGAGTTTTTTAATGCTGGAGCCCACCCAGGGAGGTAAGCACACAGAGGAGCTTGATCGTGAAGAAAGTGAGAGGGCCCTGGGGAAAAGAGACGAGCTGTTTGCCTGAGAGTCTACAGTTGACCTTGTGGAGAGAGCGGAGCAGCTGAACCCAGAAAGAAACGAACCCCGAGAAGAGAGAAACCCAGGAAGTCTGAACCCTGGCAGATGTTGGCAGCCTTCTTGCTCCAACATGTGGCAATAGAATTTGGTGAGAGAAGTAACTTATGCTTTATGGCCTGGTAACTATAAGCTTCCACCCTAGATAAATACCCTTTATAAAAGCCAACAGATTTCTGGTATTTTGCATCAGCACCCCTTTGGCTGACTAATACAACCTCTTAGTCCCATTAAACAAAGGCCATACCACAGATCTCTTTGAGATAAGCTCTTCTCTACATTTGACTTCTGATGAGCCTGTTGAGGCACAACACCATTAAACTTCTTAGAAGCCCTGCTGTTTGATGGAATGATTCTCTGAGGCAATGCCTTGACGATTTCTGAGATTTTAAAAAAGAATTTTAAACTCTTGGCTTCATGTTTAGACCATGTTTTCTTCAGAGTACCCTGGATTTGATTTTTGCCTGGAAGCCTTTTCTTGATTGTAGCATGTGGTAGATTGAATTTTATGTACCCCAGAATAAAAAACAAACATGTTCTTAATCTTAATCCATTTCTGTGGGTATGCACCCCTTGCACCTGGGCTCTCTTGAAGATGTTATTTTAGTTAAAGTGTGATCCAACTGAATGAGGGTGGGTTTTAATCTGGATTAATGGAGTCCTTTATAAGCAGAATGAAATTCAGAAATAAAGAAAACCATGAGAAGTAGCCAGAAGTCAACAGTACCCAGAAGAGAAAGAAATCATTGCCATGGACATTGTCATGTGACGAAAAAGCCAAGAACCCAAGCATTGCTGGCAGCTGGCCCAGATCACAAACCCTTCAAGGAGGAAGCACCACCGTGCTGACATCTTTATTTTGGACTTCTCCTAGCCTCAAGAGAGTGATAGAATAAATTCCTGTTATTTATGCCAATCCATTATATAGTATTTGTTTTAGCAGCTGGGAAACTAAGACAGTATTATTTGCTACTTGGAAAGGCTGGAAAATTTAAATTTCTTTTTGTTTAAAATCCATCTTTTAGTTTGTCTCTCTCTTCTCATATGTACTATAAGAAGCAAAAATAAACCAGGCAGTTCTTTCAGCATTCTTTTCGGAAATCTCCTTAGTTAGATTCCACAGTTCATTAGTTAAGTTTTCTACTTTCTCCATTATTTCATGTGACAGGGCTGCTAAACTTTCTGCCACTATATAATGGGCATCTCTTTCCTTGGGTTTGAAATAATATTTTGCGCACTTTCCTTTAAGCCTTCACTCACAGCGTCCTCAAAGTTCATTGGGGTTTCATGAAACAATCTTCAAGGTCCTTTAAGCTTTCATTAACTCTCTTCTCAAAGTCTTTCCAGCTTCTGTCACTGCCAGGTTCCAAAGCCACACCCTGCCTTGTCCTGGGAGGACTCCACGACTGCTGACAGCACCAAGACAATAGGCTTGTTCCTAATTCTGAAGCTTTATACATCCTCCTCTCTCTGCCTGAAATGTTTTCTGCTAATCTTGTCTACCCGATAAACACCCCAATTCCACCTCCACCTTTCCATCCCAGGGAAAAGTCCTCATAGTCTCATTGCACCCTCTATATGTTTCTCCGACAGAATTTGTCACATTGTTTTCTAACCCTTTGCTAAAAAAAAGTTTCCTTCCACACTCTAAATTCCTTAAGCACAGGACTTTGAGTCTTATATTTGGCATGTATGTCCCCTTCACACCCTGCCCCCCCAAATCTCAACAGAGACACTCTTTGAGTGCATGAAACTTTATTTTGCTGGATTTGGAACGAGAATATTTCAACACTATTAGCAAGACATTGAATAAACTTCCAAAAATATTTAGAATAAATTTTTTTTTTCGTTTAGACCCTTTCTTGTTTTCCCTCCGTCTCATAAAGGATTGGATGGCAAAAGCACAGAATATTATGAATGAGTAAAATTTTATTTTCCATGTGTATTCATAATTTAAAAATGTATTTTCCTTATACATATGCTTAGAAATCCAACTCAAGAGAAAGCAGGCCAACAAGAATATTCATAATTCTTGCTAATTAATGTCTGAACTTTTTTTCCCCTCAATTATTTCACACACCTGCTCACTGTAAATTTCCTCAGCAATTTTTATACCATATTAATGTTGCACAGAACTTGGAAGCACACCTGAGGTTTTTCTGAATTTTAATTATTTTCAAATTAATTTTAATATTCTGAATAATTTCAAACCTACCCATATGTTTAATAAAGTCAGACTTTATATTTCAAAAATTATGAAGTTTTGCTAAGGTTTCAAAAGACAACATTATGGTCTGCTTTTATAAATGCTTTTAAAATAGTTGCTTTTTAAAATTCTTTCACAGAAAATCTTATTTGCTCCAAAACTTATCATTCCATGATTAACTTAGCAGTTTGTCTTGTGTGCAGTAGTTCACAGGTCTCCAAGGTGAAATATGTTTTTTGCTACTCTGCCAAGTCCACCTTCCACTAACTTCCCTTAAGCAGGATTCTGTAGTTTTGGTCACTTTGTCTCCCTACAACAATTTTTACTTTTTTTCTGCCACACTAAATGTCCTTGTTTCTCTAGGTTGTGCTAGCTTACAGATTTGGTTAACATTCAAATGTTTCTTAAAACATTAAATGTTCGAGTAAGGTGTTTCACAACATTAAAACATTACTAATAACATAAAGACAACTCAGATAATGCTTGTGTCTATTGTGACAATCTATTGACATTTATATATTTCAAAATAATAGTTTGTAAAATATAGGATAAGAGGGGATCTTTTTCAAGGTAAAAAATGAGGTTTCTGTTTGCTCAAAGTAAGCAGTAAACACTGTTTACTCTTTAGCCTTTATGTAATAATTTATACTGCAAAGTAACATTTTTAACTTATTTGTAGTTATTGTGTGGTAACACTACGGAGAAAGCTCGGGAGACAAAAATAAGCTTAGATGGGTCTATATGGCACATGGACTTTAAGACTTCAAAAAGAGTCTATCACATTTTATATGTGTAACATCCTTTGACTTAGAAAAAGATAGCCCATTGTCAAAACAATAGAGAAAAATACGATCAAATAGAAACTCATTTACTCAACATAAACTTGATCTAAAGGACCAAACTCCTAGTCCAATTCTTGCCTACTCATTGTTTCCAATTTCCCTCTATTGCAATAGATGCAGATATAATGATAACCACCTGGAAACAATGGGATACATAAAGTTATGAATGAAGTATTGAGGATAATTACTTAGAAAAATGCCTAAACTTATATATTCAAATGACTGTTGTCCTCAAAGTGGTCATACCCTATTTGTATACACTTATTCCAATGCACTTTTCTTTTCTTTTCTTTTTTTTAAACAAATCTATTTTATTGGTACATATTAACAAAGCATACAATTCATTCAATGTGTACAATAATAGTATTTGGTATAATCTCATAGTTGTGCATTCATCATTTCAATCATTATTAGAGTATTTTCATTATTTCAATAATAGTAAACAAAAAATGACAAACAATAAACAAGAAAATTCCTCACCTCTCCATCTCTCTGTTTCCACTTTTTTTAATTTTTAATTTTATATATATATAAATATATTTTAAGAGGTGCTTAGATTACTGAAAATACTACACAGAACCCCTTGGGATTCCCATGTTGCCCACCCCCCATACCTCCCACCACGTCCCACACAAACATCTCCCACAAGTGTGGCCCACCACCCTCAATGGACTTACACATCCCGGGGCCTTGCCACCAACCCTAGACCACAGTTCACATCATAGACCACACTCTCTCCCACACAGTTCTGAGTGGTGTGTGCTGATTTAAAATGGCCTACATCCGTTGCCACAACGGTACTCAGGACAACCCCAAATCCCAAAGAAGCCCCTGTATTTCAACTACTCGTCCCCTCCCTGTCCCAAAAGTGTCCAGTGGCCACTGGCTCCACCTCATTGTTATAATTTCTTCCATTGCTAGAATCACCATATGTGTACAACAGAATACCATCAAGTCCACTCTAGTCCATAGTTCTTCCCCCAATCCTGAGGGGACTGGGATGGTGATGTCCACTCCACCTTCAAGTGAGAGAGGGCCTATATCCCATGGATACGGTGGGTGGGATGATCCTGCCTGCAGATGCAGGCCCTCTCCATTCCCTGGGATGGCCGTTGCCCATCGTTGTCTCCTCGCCAGGTGACTTGGATGAGTCCATTGAGCTGTAGGGTAGGAGTTGCAGCTCCACTGAGATTCCACGCACACCTGGCATATAGGTAGGCCAGAGACTCCAGTCTCTGGAAGTATACCTAAAAACTTCTGAATCACATATAGGTTTGAATAGAAGGGACTGATGAACCCTGTGCAGGGAGGACTTATTTGAGTCCAATTCTGTCACTCTCAGGAGCACAGATTCCAAAGTAGAACCCACTGATAAGGCATCAGTCTCTGGGGCTATCCCCACTTATATAGGACCTGGGTGTCTCCAGAGCTCTCAGGAGCTCCTCTGTGTGGGGTGATAGGCACTTAGATGTTCTATGAGCTCCTACTGAGGTGTGCGTAAGAGTTACCTCTGGGATGACCTCCCGACTCTCTTTGAAGTCTCTTAGCCAATTGAACTCATTTGTCTTTACCTTTTCCCCCTTTTATTCAAGGTCTTTCTCCAGTTGTGTTGTCAGTTGGCACTTGGTATTAATCCCTCATTGCCAGGGAGGCTCATCCCCGGGAGTCATGTCCCACATCGGGGGGAAGGTAGTGCAATCATATGCTGAGTTTGGCTTAGAGAGAGGCCACATTTGAGCAACAAGGAGGCTCTCAGGTGGCAACCCTTAGGCACCCCACAACTGCAGGTGAAGTCTCAGTTACAAGAGCAAAGACTCACAAGAGTAGTCATCAATAAAAAAAACACATCAATGGGTCATCCTCTTTTGACAGACACTGTCCCTGCGCTCAGAGGACTATTACTGCTCCCTTGGATACTGTGGCAGAGCTCTCAGGCTAGGAATTCAGATTCCCTCATTTATTGTGTGATTGTCCACCCATTGTGACCATGCCCCATCTTTTGATCTTTAGAACGATTTTGTATATCTTCATGTATATTTGGATGAACTAATTCCCATGTATCCCCCCTCCCAGACACCCCCCACCAATAATCCCCTGCAGTACCCATTGTAGCCCTTCTGTGATCCAAATCCTCCATTAACATGTAGTCCATAAAATAATCAAATACATTTACTAGGAAAAAGAAACAACTATGATAAGCTTACATGCAAGAGACAAACATAAGGAAACTCAGGGAAAAAAAAAAAAAAGAGAAGGAAAAAAAAAACAAGAAAAAACAAAAACAAAAACAAATAATCAAACAAAAAAAACAAAACAAAATATAATTAGTGGATTGGGACATTCAAAAAAATGGGCAAAAAAGCAAAGGAAATGCCTTTAAATATATATATATTTATTCTTAAAAAAAATTTTTTTTTCCCTTTCTCTTTTCATTTTTTGCCTTCTTTTTATCACTGTATTATCGGATTTCCAGTGTGCCGTGACATCTTCCCCCTCTCAATCCCCATTGTCTCCCAATTTTTCATTTAATTTTCAAAGAAGTTTTAGGTCACAGCAAAGTCACACATGGAGTGCCGGAGACTCCCAGATACCAAACCACCCCCCCTTCCCCACCCCATATTAACCGCCCCCCTTTTTTTTGGATGTTAGCATTGTTATAACTGTTATACAGAAAGCAAAATATAGCAGCTAAATATTGTCTATGATTTACAGTATAGTTTACAATTTAGATGATAGTTTAATAATTTTGATGATATTTACCATATCCTGTGTCCATTACTGTAAGGTAATGAAAAACCTTACCCATGACCACCAAACACCCCATTAGATCTTGACTGTTCCCTTCCCCCCAGCCCCCCAGGGCCCATGATACCACCCTATCCTGACCCATGGAATGTCAAGATTCACAGTTACATGCCCTGGGAATTTGAACCTGCCCTTCCTAATCCACCCACCCACCAGTGCTGCACCACCAAACCCAGGAACACCACCACTCATCTGCCCCATCCCCCAACATGCAACCACACTCTATCCCTTTACCATAGATTATGTCCATATGGGTGATGGCTCAAAGCCTGCTCTTCTCTTACTCTCCCTTGTTAACCTATCTTTCAGACAATGGCTCTCAGAGACTGCTCACTTTCCTCAGTTCAGATCAGTGAGGTCATATACTGTTCATCCTTCAGTGCCTGGCTTGCTTCACTCAACATAAGGTCTTCAAGATTCATCCACGCTATTCCATGTGTTAGCACTTTGTTCCTTCTTACAGCTGAGTAATATTCCATTGTATGTATGTACCACATTTTGCTTATCCACTCGTCTGTTGATGGGCACCGGGGCTGATTCCAACTTTTGGCAATGCCGCTATGAACATTGGTGTGCATATATCTGTTTGTGTCTTTGCTTTCAGTTCTTCTGGGTATATACCTAGCAGTGGAATTGCTGGATCATACGGAAGATCTATTGTTAGTTTTCTGAGGAACCGCCAAACTGTCCTCCACAGTGGCTGGACCATACCGCAGTCCCACCAGCAGTGGATGAGGGTTCCTATTC